>QNQO01011498.1:0-33359 GCA_003290165.1 Berberis thunbergii | reverse complement strand
CTCCCATCCCTTATCCTTTCTAGTGTATGTTGTAAAATTGGTGCATACGAGTGGATTTATTAGTGTAAGAATCTCTCTCTCCCCTTATCTTATCTGTTATTGTATTAGAATTCAAAAAGTTTGGAGTCCCGTTGCGGGAATCATGTTCCCTTTGGTTTGAAAGCACATTCTTTTTAAGGTGAAGTTTAGCCAGTGGAAGTATCTTTCCAACTAATTAGAGGTCCCATTTCCTTGTCTTTGCTTTGCGCACCCAGAAATTGCAACAAGAACGTAATTGACCTGAAAGTCTTTCCAAATAATTAGGAACCACAAGTAATTTAGTTGAAGTCTCTTTCCAAATAATTATAGGTCCCATTTCCTTTGTCTTTTTTGCGCACCCAGAAAATTGCAACAAGTAACGTAATTGACCTGAAAGTCTTTCCAAATAATTAGGAACCACAAGTAATTTAGTTGGAAGTCTCTTTCCAAATATTTATAGTAACCCGTGCATGTACTATCAATAATTCGAGTCCCGTTGCTATAAATAGAAAGGTTGTATGATAGGCAAGGCATAACTTGGAATTGTCCAATCTTCTAATCATCATTCGCTGAAATCTAAAATCAACAATTGGAGATGCATATTAGCCAACATATTCTACTCATCCACTGCCATGTCTCTCTGCTCTCCTCAATATTCCTTCCTCTTTTAAAGTAGCAACCTTATAAAACCCATATATGTTGTAGTGATTATCATCATTTACGGGTTGATAAAGATGGAGGCCACTCTGAGTAGTCTGAAAACCACCATACTTGCAGTTATATTAGCCATGGCAATATTCTTATTTACATTAACGAAATGGGGTCTTCTTTATTCTCTTCCACTGCCACAACCAAATGGCCAGCCGGTCCCAAAACCTTACCCATCATTGGAAACTTACACCAATTAGGAGGCGAGGTGCTCCATGTGGCCTTACTGAAGCTAGCTAAGATCCATGGTGGTGTAATGACCATCTGGATGGAAGTCGACGACCAGTAATAGTTGTCAGTGATACTAAAGAAGCTTGGGAGGTGCTTGTGAGCAAGTCATCTGACTACTCTGCACGGACTTACCTGAACTGGTCGAAATAACATCAGCAGGTTTGCGAACAATCGGTTCTTCGGACTCCGGCCCATTTTGGCATAACCTTCGCAAAGGTCTGCAAAACGGCCCTTTAAGCCCATTCAGTATCTTGGCTCAAATCAATTTCCAAGAGACAGATATTCTACGAATGATCAAGGACATACGAGAAGAAGCCAAGATCAAAGGTGGAATCGTAAACCACTTGATCATCTTAAGATAGCCACAGTGAGGTTACTGAGTAGACTCATTTTTGGACAAACATTTGATGATGTCATTTATCGAGTCCATGCACCATGAGATTGACGCTCTCATACGTGTACTTGGTTTTGGCCGTCTTTCTGATGTATTCTCCTTTGCTAAATACCTCCCTAATCATAGACGCAATGTCAAACAACATCATCAAATAAAACTTTCACTCCAAGAATTGATTCGACCTCATCTTTTAGCTTTAGAGCCCCTAGCAATAGCTACCTAAACTTTCTTATCTCTCAAGATTACCAAGAAGATGTTATCATAGCTTGCATTGCTGAACTGTATTTGTTAGGGTGGATAGTATAGCATCTTCAACCATGTGGGCACTCGCCTTCTTGATACATGATCAAGCAGCCCAGGAAAACCTCTACCAACAAATCAAACCATACGCAACTAAAAGTGAATGTGGTCTCATCAAAACTCATGACTTGAGCCACTTGCCATATTTGCAAGCCGTGATGAAAGAAACCATGAGAATGAAGCCAATAGCGCCTTTGGCAATCCCTCACAAGGCTTGTAAGGATACCTCTTTGAAAGGAACCATGGTGGCCAAAGGAACAATGGTCATGGTAAACATTTATGCCTTGCATCATGACCACAATATATGGACTGATCCATACAAATTCATGCCTGAAAGATTCTTGCAAGGAGATGGTGAAGCGACTGGACAGTCCTTTCTTCCATTTGGTGGAGGAATGCGAAGTTGTGCAGGGATGGAATTGGGAAAACTTCAATTTCTCTAGCGCTTGCCAATCTGGTGAATGTCTTCGAGTGGACAAGTGTTGTGGATGGTAAGCTCCCGGAATGACTGAGGAGCTAACTGTTGTTATCTTGATGAAAACAACACTTGAATCACGAATAATTCCTCGCAACCAATGACATTTGCAAGTGACGAAAAACTGTGATAATGTAATAAACAATGAATTTTCTTTGGAGTGTTCTCATGTCTAGCATGTATCTTGTTTCTTTTTATTGAGTAGAATATATGAATAAATAAACAAGTTATTTCATATCGATGTGTACAAATCTCGTACTCTTGTGAGTTTGACCTGCAAAACAGATCTTAGACTGTTAAAGAGCACCTTTTTGTGGCCGAAGACACTCTAAAGTCAGCATCTCTGTTGAAAAAGGAAGTAAATCTGGACAAAACTCAGTTAAAGTTGCATTGTGTAGATAGAATAATCCGTACCTTTCTCATACCTTTCCTTTACCTTGTATAAGGGTGTGTATTAATGAAGGCATTCAACTATGTGAATGACTTAAGCTCGATTGGCGCAATGAAGGGGGGCGTTTATTATAATGGTATCCTCCTTCATTGAGATATCGTGATTATCTCAATCTCCTTTGTGACGGTCCTCCAATATTTATGATGATTTGAGCCATGTGTATGACCATGATCGGGTGACAATTTTATGTATCACCACATATCAAATAGGCCTGAGTTTTTTTCTGTGCACTTCAAGAACCATGCTTTTAGTTGATTTAGGTTGTGCTAGTGACCTTTTTTTTTAATAAACCTTCGGGAGAGAGGGGCAACTAAGGATCAGACCTATATTACATGATAAAAAGGATTTACAATCTACTTCGGGTGCATTATGACTTTAGCCGAAAAGAAAAACACGAACTTAAAACATTTAAAATCTAGAAAGATCAAGCAAAAACAAGACATTATATGCTAGCGAAATTGCTCTCCACAAAGAGATGGTGAAGTGACTGAACAATCCTTTCTTCCATTTGGTGGACGAATGCAAAGTTATGCTGGGATGGAATTGGGAAAACTTCAGTTTTTTCTAGTTATTTGTGCACAACCACCTGTTGATCTGCTGAGTACCACCACATCGAGCTTATGAAAAACTAAATGGGTTGTATAAGTTATTCTGATTTATTTTACTGAATTGTGTGTTTAATTGTTAATTACAATTTATTTCTGAATTTTTGATAAATTGCTTTCACCCTTCATTTTTGGGAAATTAATCTTGATATGTTTGGTAGTTAGAATTACCCTTTATCAATATTCAAAGCATGTGTTAAAAATATTAAGCTTAAACTTTGATTAAGTGTGCCCTAAAAAGACACTTAATACTTGGTAAGAGCGTATTTGCTTGAAATGATTTGTTAATTTTGATAGAAACATGATATAAGTTTAATTGGATTTTAACGATCACATATTCGGTGTAAGCAAGGGATTCTCATCCCTAAAGCTTCTCGTTTTTAAATTCAGTAATTTAGATTAAATAATTTTGCTAACTCATTGGTGAGTCCAAGCCCACAAAATCATCATCATCTATCTTTTATTTTATTTTTTCGTATTTTTAATTTATTTTTAGTTTAGTTTTAAAAATGTTGTAACCCCATTTTCCATTTAAATTAGTTTAATTAAATTCTAAAATTCAATTTAATCCACCTTCCTCGTGGGATCGACCCATACTTGTCGTTGTCTACCAGTTAGGCACCGTGCACTTGCGGTTATTACAAGTGGGTCAAATTAACCTATTTATTTAGGTTAGTTAAATCCGCATCAGTCGGCGACCAGTAATCGTTGTCAGTGACATTAAAAAAGCTTGGAGGTGCTTGTGAGCAAGTCATCTGACTACTCTGCACGGGACTTACCTGAACTGGTCGAAATGTCATCAGCAGTTTGGCGAACAATCAGTTCTTCGGACTCCGGCCCATTTTGGCATACCCTTCGCAAAGGCCTGCACAATGGCCCTTTTAGCACATTCAATATCTTTGCTCAAATCAATTTCCAAGAGACAGATATACTATGAATGATCAAGGACATACAAGAAGAAGCCAACATCAAAGGTGGAATCTTCAAACCACTTGATCATCTTAAGAAAGCCACAGTGAGGTTACTGAGTAGACTCATTTTTGGACAAACATTTGATCATGATTCATTTGTCGAGTCTATGCAGCATGAGATTGACGCTTTCATACATGTAATTGGTTTTGCCTGTCTTTCTGAAGCATTCTCCTGTGCTAATTAAATACCTCCCCAGTCAGAGACGCGCTGCCAAAAAAGGTCATCAAATAGAACTTGCACTCCAAGAATTGATTCGACCTCATCTTTTAGCTTTAGAACCCCCTAACAATAGCTACCTAAACTTTCTTATCTCTCAAGACTACCAAGAAGATGTCATCATAGCTTGCATTGCTGAATTGTATTTGTTAGGGGTGGATAGTACAACATCTTCAACAGTGTGGGCACTCGCCTTCTTGATACATGATCAAGCAGCCCAGGAAAAACTCTACCAACACCTCAAACCATACGCAGCTAAAGATGAATGTGGTCTCATTAAAGCTCATGACTTGAGCCACTTGCCATATTTGCAAGCTGTGATGAAAGAAACCATGAGAATGAAGCCAATTGCACCTTTGGCAATCCCTCACAAAGCTTGTAAGGATACCTCTTTGAAAGGAGCCATGGTGGCCAAAGGAACATGTGTCATGGTAAACATTTATGCCTTGCATCATGACCACAACGTATGGACTGATCCATACAAATTCGTGCCTGAAAGATTCTTGCAAGGAGATGGTGAAGCGACTGAACATTCCTTTCTTCCATTTGGTGGAGGAATGCGAAGTTGTGCAGTTTTCTCTGGCGCTTGCCAATCTGGTGAATGTCTTCGAGTGGACAAGTGTTGTGGATGGTTGATGCGGATTTAACTAACCTAAATTAACAGGTTAATTCAACCCACTTGTAATAACCGCAAGTGCACGGTGTCTAACTGGTAGACAACGGCAAGTACGGGTCGATCCCACGAAGAAGGTGAATGCAATTGATATTTAAGAAATTATCTAAACTAATTTAAATGGAAAATGGGGGTTACAGTGTTTTTAAAAGAAAGCTAAATTACAGATAATAAAACAAAATAAAATGATAGAATGAAATGAGATGGATGGAATGAAATGAGTTTGGTGGGCTTGGACTCACCAATGAGTTAGCAAAATTATCTAAATCTAGATTACTGAATTTAAATACGAGAAGCTTAGGATGAGAATCCTTGCTTACACCGAAAATATGATCGTTAAAATCCAATTAAATAATATTGTGTTTCTATTAAACATTCACAAGTTAATTCAAGCAAATATGCTTTTACTAAGTATTAAGTGTCTTTTTAAGGCACACTTAATCAAAGTTTAAGCTTAATAATTTTATTTGCACATGCTTTGAAATTTTGATAAAGAGTAATTCTAACTACCCAACATATCAAGTTTACTTACTTGAACATGCAAGGTGAAAGCAAATTATCAAATTTCAGAAATAACTTGTAATTAGACAATAAAGCAAATCATTCAGTAAACTAAATTTAAAGTAATTTTTACAGCCCAATTGGTTTGTCGAATGGTGTCGAACAGCAGATCAGTGGTTGAATGTGCACGAATCCCGAGAAAATGGACTCAAAACCGTTCTGTGTGGTACAGAACAGTTCCGGCGGTGGAAATAGCCAAAATCAAATAACAATCCAAATTTACCGCCCTGCTACAGTAACTGCTACAGTACTACAACAGTACTGCTACAGTAAAACAGCGAATTCCGATCTTCTTCTCAGCGAGACGGCGGCTCTCGCGGCCCCGTTTTCGCTCCTCGCGATCTCCCTCCTCCTCAAATCGATCCTAGAACCTGCAAAGAAGAGCAAGGGTGAATAAAACCTCGAAGAAACAGAAAAACAAATCGAAGAAAAACAGGGAGAAAAACTCCCTGTTTCAGTCCCTGTTTCGCGGCTCTGCGGCGGTTCGTCACTCCTTCGCGTCTGGCTTCGTCCTCCACTTGATCCTAGAACCTGCAAAGAAGGACGAAATGAACAAAAACCCAATAAAATTACAAATTCAAAAGAGAAACAGGGAGAGGAAACACCCTGTTTTCGCAACTGTTTTTGCGCGGTTGCGAGCTTTGGCGAGGACGGCGGTTGCGTTGCTTGTTTGGTGCTGTTCGGCGGAGGTGGTGGTGAAGTGACAGTGTTTGGACAGTGGAGAGGAGTATGGAATGGTGGTGGAGTTGGAAAAATGGTGGTTTGTGATGAGAATCACTTGTGAGAGAGGAGAGGTTTTGATTTGTCTCTAATTCCTTTTCCTCTCTCTCCCTTCTCTCCCCTTCCTCCTTTGCTATTCTTTTTTCATTGATTTATAGATTGAGAAATAGCAAGTGATGTTAGGTGAAGATGGGAGAGAGCATGGGATGTGGTGATAGAATGATTGTGGGAGAATATGGGATTGTGGGAGAACGTGGGATAGAATGTGAGATGTTGGTGGATGATGGGTGCTTAGGGTTTGGTTGTGGTTTGGTTTATGGTTTTATGTTATGAACTAGGTGTTGGGTTTAGGTTTGGTTTATGGGTAGGTTTATGGGCTTAGGATTTGTGGATTAGGTTGTAGGCTTAGGGTTTATGGACTTATGGATTTGAGTTTAGGATTAGGGTTTGGGTTTATAGGTTTAGGTTTGTGATTATCTCCCTACTTTGTACCACCACGTGTAATTCCTTATATAGACGCCTTAATATGATTCATCGTTTACGCTCAAATTCCTACAAAGATATGAAAACGAAATAATTACTATAAATATAATAATCAAAACACTAACATGTATAAATTAAGGGATATATTCTGTAATAATTATGTGAATATCAATAAGCTCCCGGATATGACTGAGGAGCTAACCGCTGTTATCCTCATGAAAACAACACTTGAATCACGAATAATTCCTCGCAACCAATGACATTTGCATATGACAAAACCTGTGTGATATTGTAATAAGCAGTGATTTTTTAAGTGCTCTCATGACATGTATGTTGTTTCTTTTTATTTAGTAGAATATGGAAATAAGTTATAAACCAGTTATTTCATATCAAATAGGCCACAGTTTTTGTTTTTTGCACTTCAAGAACCATGCTTTTAGTTGATTTAATTAGGTCTATGCCAGATGATATGCTGCATACATTATGAGTTTCTTTGGTGTTTATGGTTTTCCAAGCCGACTTGGCCAAAACTCGAGAAGCACTTCATGAGAAGGTACTTACTGACGTGAAACTCTGTCTTTCAAGTGGTAATCCTTTTAGAGTCATGGGTCATTCTCATGGTTGGAAGTCTGTCCATGTTTCCTTATAGGGAGTTGCCTACTAATCATGGAATCGGTGATAAATATGCCATAGTAGAAGACACCGAGCAGTTCTGGCGGAAACTTTCCAAGGGAAGTACAGTTACCAAGCCGTGTTGATGTCAAGCATTAGGAAAAACTGTTGGAATTTGTTTACACGGAATCATAGAAGTCGATGAGGACCTGGTTAAGTGGGAAATGCTTGCTAAAAGAAGTAGCATGTATCAGCTATTGCATATACTTGTTAGAAAATATCCAAAGCGGGCCAGCACAGTACCCTGCTGTCCCTTGCTCTTGACCTGCTGGACAACATTTCTGGTAAAGGAACTTTGTTTATGTTTTATACCGAATTATTGTTCTTCAGGATCCAGGGACGCCCACTTGCTTATGATACACACTAGTGTTCTCTTGTGACATTCAAAATTTACATTGTGACATTCAAAATCTACATTCATTTTGATATTTGTTGTGCATAACTGGTGGGCTCTCATTGGCTCAAATTTATTTTTCTTTCAAAGGTACATGTAACTTTTGAAAAACAACAAATGTGAGCTAATGAGAGCACACAAAGTCAACTGCCACATTAGAATGTCAAAATGAATGTAGATTTTGAATATCGCAGTAGAGTTTTTCCATGCATTATGATAAGAATTGAAACTAGAAATGGACTCGTATAAGATTAGGGTTTCTAAATAAGGTAAATCATGGTTAATTAATTGTAGGCCAAGCCCAGGACGAATCTACCTTGTGTGTTGGTAAGTGCGAAGACAAAATTAAATTACGGTTATGCGGATGGGGCACTCTAGTAAAACTTGTCACTCAATTATCAAAAAGAAAAAAAAAACTTTAATGTTTCAAGAAGAATGAAATTTTCACTACTAATCAAAGTTTTGAAGTACTATAATTATCCGAATGAGCAACAAGTCACATACATTTTAATTGAAGAAGAAATCTAATCTAATGAAGAACGTATGGCTGAAATAATTGAAGATATAATGGACCGACGAAAGACAAAAAGACATAACCAAAATTTATAGATTTAGCGCCGAATTCGGAATGAGGCGTGCAATACCTTTTACGAAAAGGGAAACGACATTACGGACACTCAAAAAAAGTTACGAGTACAACTCATGGCTATGCCATAATGTATGGTAGATTTTAGGCGTCTGATGTCGTTTTGGTTTCCCAAATAACATTTTACTGTTTTTCAATAGGATTTTTGTTTATGTTTTCTAATAAGATTTTAATTTATATTTTTCAATAGGATTTTAGTTTTCTAATAGAGTTATAGTTTTGTTTTCCAATAGACTTTTGATTTCCAAACACTCCTAGGACAATCCAAATGTTGAGTATGTCTTTAAATTACTTTCATATATTGTTCAAGAGATATTCAATGAAATTGTTATTCAAAGAAACCTTGTGTTTTATCTTTTCTAGTGGATTCCAGATTATTTTTCTTATACTGCATTAAAATCATTGTTGCAATTAGGGAAAAAGGGGAAGGATATAATCCATAGGTCGGCAGTATGAAATACCAAAAGTTTCATGTCAAGAAGCTATAAATATGTTTGAGAAGCTAGAAGCATTTTGCTTTCAACAACAAGGTGTTTATGTCGACTAGTTATTTCGTATTCGCATGCTCAAAAACATGCCATCAACTCTAAAGGATAAATCATTGTCTTAGAAAACTTCAGAAATATTCAATCCTAAGATGCTAAAAGCTTAATAAAACAATGAGAATAACTTTCCTAAGGTATCTATAACATACTAGGGACTCTCCAAAGACTAGAAAAAAACTTTGTTTAACATGCTAAAACTTAATAAACAATGAGAGAGTATCTATAACATTCTCTGCGGCTTTCTAAGATAAGAACTTCGTTTGGACAATTCCAGTGTGCAAAAAAAAAAATCAAGGAATAAAAAAGAAAAGAAAAAAGAGATAAACAATAATAGAAATAGAAAAGTAAATATTTACTACTATTATTTAGCTTATACCTAAGAATTGAAGTTTGTATATACATGAAATATCTTGACTAGGTTGATTAGTCAATACGAGAAATTTGTTATGGATTAGCTTCATTGGACCAGTAGAGTCTTCTTTATCTTTTTGTCAAAATTTTCAATCATATCCAATGGATGTTCTAAATGAGTGAAAACAATGTGCAAAAGAAAATATTGAAAATTATGGCAAGTGTTTTTATTGAAGAGTATTTTTATTGACCTCGCTTACTGGAACGTTGCTCGTGCCTGCAATATCATGAATCTAACTCAATTTGGTGTTGCAGTGATGTCGTCTTGGAGGCTAAAGAAGATGACATGGAAAGGACTTGCAGTCAATGCTCTTCTTCACTATCACATATGCATATCCACAAAATCATATTGTGCTAATGATTACATGAGGTCTTTGTTTCAGTCAGGAATGCATGAGAGGTACCAATTATGGTAAATAAATATTCATTTCTTAGCTTTGAGAAAATACATACAAGAATATTTAATTAAGACTTGTAACACTATATGAAGGTGAATGATGTTAATAGAAAATCAAGTTTTACATTTATGATATCATTTATTCACTTGTTTTGCATAACTCGTGATTAGATTCTCAAAATTTCTAATATCAGGTGTGGATGTTGTCAATAACGTACTTATCCCATGCACTGACTGAATCCACTACTATTGGAGGAACTTAAAACAAATCTACATGAAATAGTTGCCAAATGTGTGATGGCTCAATGGTTGAGCAGTGGCGGATGGTATCACTAGGTCACAAGGTCGAACCCAGCAGGCGGCATATGGGGTGGGAGGGGTTAAGGGATAAAGAACATGGATCATCTTTACCCAATGATGTGATTGTGTGTAAAATTAGTCCTAGGTTTCGGTTAAGTATCTTACGTGTTTTCGAAAAGAATCGTTTCTTTTTTAGAGATTGTATTTGAGACATCTTTATTTTTCATTAATATAAAGGTTTAGGGGTCCTTAAAACCTTGTTTTCTTTTCAATAAATAAATAAAGGTCCAGTGTTTCTAAATTGGTCAGTTGGTTCAACTCAAATGAGCTGCCTAAACCAAGATTTTGTTGCATATGGGATAACATGAATGTTGAGGGAACAGCTAAAAGAGGTGCATCCTTATATGGAGTTTGCTAGCTTGTTCAATTCTGATTTTTAGATGATATACGAGAAGTTGACTTAGAAATGTTTATATCTTGCCTAAACTCTAGCATTTGAAAATCATCCAAAAAGTTGTTGGGTTGTAATTGGGCTTAGGAGTAGAACTTAAAATATCAAAGCTCAAAATTAAAAAAATTCCAAATTCTAAAAACAATTCTAGAATAGTCATCATAATATTTTAAGATAAGAGAAAAGTAGAGAATCTTATAGTGGTGGATCTTTTGGTGGAGAACTCTAGATGATGGATTGTAACTATTAAATTAGAAATGTGTAGGCACAATCCTAGCCATTGTTTAAGGAGATGTCACTAGTATAAATAGAGGTTGAGTTCTCTCATTTTTTATCAAACTAAATTTTGAGAATCAATAAGAATTTCTCATTTCTACTACATTCTCCTTCTCTCATCGCCTCCTCCCAAATTTTCTAAGACCTTTAGAAGCCTCATCTTCCAATAAAGTTGTATCACAGTAAGGTTTCAAACACCTAAAATATATCTTCCTACAATCAAGGCAATATGGCTAAGAAGTCTGCTAGAAGAGCTTACAATGCCACAAGAAAAACCAATCTTGGTCTATGTCGACAATAAATCAGAAAATGGCCTTATCAAAGAATCCAGCTTTTCATTGTCGAAACAAACATATTGATACACAACATCATTACATAAGAAAGTGTACCACAAGAAAGACAGTACAACTAAAGTATGCGAGATCCCAGAATTCAGTAGCAAACATTTCACTAAGCCACTCAAGCTTGAAGACTTTATCAAATTGAGAATTTACTTGGGATGACAAATCAAGTTTAAGGGGGTTGTTGAATTGTAAACTTGATTTGGGCTTTAGTATGTTTATGTTGTAATTGAGCTTTGGAGTAGAGCTTAAAATATCAAAGCCCAAATTTAAGAAGAGTTCAAATTCTAGAAAGAGTTAAATAAAAATCAAATTTTTAGAAAGTTTTTTCTAGAATAATCATCTAGATATTTTAGGATAAGAGAATAGTAGAGAATTCTAGAATGATAGATATTTTGGTGGAAAACTCGAGATGATGGATTGTAACCATTAAATTAGAAATGTGTTGTCACAACTCTAGCCATTGTTTAAAGAGGTGTCATTATATAAATAAGGGTTAAGTTCTCCCATTTTGTATCAAGCAAAATTTTGAGAATCAATAAAAATTTCTCATTACTACTACATTCTCATTCTCTCATCATCTCCTTCCAAAATTTCTAAAAGCCTTTAGAAGCCTCCTCATCCAACAAAGTGGTATCACAGCAAGGTTTCAAACACCTAAAAGATATCTTCCTATAGTCATGGCAATATGGCTAAAAAGTCGCCTAAAAGAGCTTGAAATGCGGCAAGAAAAACCAATTGAGATCTATGTCGACAGTAAATCTGCAATGACCTTATTAAGTATCCAGTCTTTCATGGTTGAAACTAGGGGTGGGCATTTAGGATTGAAAACCCGAACCGACAACCAAACTGATTGGGTCGGTTCGGATCGGTTTTAATTAATTATAAAAAATTTCGGTTGTAAAAGCCTGGTCGGGCCCGAAGTTTCTGGTTTGGGCCTCGGTTTCCATTTCTGAAGCCCGTCGGGTAACCGGCCCAACCCGAGTAGTATTAAAGAATTATAAAACAAGATATTCAACTAGGCTATTTCCAAATTGACTACAAATTTGGATCTACAAATTCACTACAAATTTTGAACCATCTTCCTCTTCTGCTGAGCTCTCTCCGCCTCCTCCTCACCGTCCTTCAATTCAACCCAAAATGACAAAATGGGAGAAAGCAGGGAAACGAGAGGTGTTATGAGATGATGGTGTTTGATGCTGATGCTGATGCTGATGGAGATTTCGATGCTGATGATGAGATGGAGATTTCGATGATGCTGATGATGCTGATGGAGATTCGATGTTGATGATGCTGATGGTGTTCGATGCTGACGGAGATCCCATCTTTCTCACATCTGAACCGAGACCCGCCTGACCCGACCTGAGAATTCGATTAACCGAGATCCGGTTAACCGACCTTATTCGGTCCGGTCTCGATTTTCAATTTTTAGTTTTAAAAAATTCGGTTCGAGCTTCGGTTTTTGGTTTTCAGGCCGGTTACCCGGACTTGCCCAGCCCTAGTCGAAACAAGCATATTGATACACAGTATTACTTCAAAATATAGTGTATCATCAAAAAGGAAGTGCAACTAGAGTAGGTGAGATCCCGACATCAAACAATAGACATTTCACTAATTCACTTAAGCTTGAAATTTCATCAAATTGAGAAGTTTACTTGGGGATGACAAATGAAGTTTAAGGGGATGTTGTATTGTAAACTTGATCTGGGCTTTAGTAGATTTATGTTGTAATTGGGCTTAGGAGTATAGCTTAAAATATCAAAAGCCCAAATTCTAAAAAGAATTAGATAAATGCCCAATTTCTAGAAAGTTTTTTTTCTAAAATAATCATCTAGATATTTTTAGAATAAGAAAAGAATAGAGAATTCTAGAATTATAAATATTTTGGTGAACTCTAGATGAAGGATTATAACCATTAGATTAGAAATGTGTTCGCACAATCAAAGTCATTGTTTAAGGAGGTGTCACTAGTATAAATAGGAATTGAATTCTCACATTTTAGATCAAGTCAAAATTTGAGAATCAATTAGAAATTCTTATTTCTACTATATTCTCATTCTCTCATCACCTCCTCCCAACTTTTCTAAAAGCCTTTAAAAACATTCTCTTCAAACAAAGTAGTATCAGAACAAAGTTTCAAATACCTAAAAGATTTCTTCTTATAGTAATGGCAATATGGCTAAGAAGTTTGTTAAAATAGCGTACAATGCCACAAGAAAAAAATTTACCAAAGTTTATGTCAATAATAAATCCGCAATCGCCTTATCAAATAGTCCAATCTTTCATGGTTGAAGCAAACATATTGATTCACGATTTCATTACATAAGAAAGTGCATCACAAGAAAGGAAGCGCACAACTAGAATATTGAGTTCTCATGATCAAGCAACAAACATTTTCACTAAGTCACTAAAACTCGAAAACTTTATCAAATTGAAAATTTTGCTTTAGATGACAAATCAAATTTAAGGGGGTGTTGGATTGTAAACTTGATTTGGGCTTTAGTAGGTTTATCTTGTAATTGAACTTAGGGGTAAAGCTTAAAATATCGAAGCCCAAATTTTTTTAAAAAAAAGCCAAAATTCTAGGAAGAGTTAGATAAAAGCTCAATTTCTAAATATATTTTTCTAGAATAGTCATCTAGATATTTTTAGGATAAGAGAAGAGTAAATAATTCTAGAATGGTAGATATTTTGGTAGAGAACTCTAGATGATGGATTGTAACAATTAGATCAAAAATGTGTTGGCACAATCCTAGCCATTGTTTTAAGAGGTGCCACTACTCACTAGTATAAATAGGGGTTAAGTTCTCGCATTTTGTATTAAGCAAAAAATTGAGAATCTATAAGAATTTCTCTTTTCTACTACATTCTTCTTCTCTCATCATCTCCTCTCAAATTTTCTAAAAACCTTTAGAAACATCTTCTTTCAACAAAGTGGTATCAGATAAAGGTTTTAAACACCTAAAAGATCTCGTCCTATAGTCATGACAATATGACTACGAAGTTGCTAAAAAAAGTTGGAATGATGCAAAAAAACCAACTGAGGTCTATGTCGACAATAAATCAGCATTGGCCTTATCAAAAAATCCAGTCTTTCATGGTTGAGGCAAACATATTGATACACGTATCATTACATAAGAGAATGTATCACAAAAAATGAAGTGCAGCTAGAATATGTGAGATCCTAGAATCAAACATAAAACATTTTCACTGAGCCACTCAAGCTTGAAGACTTTATCAAATTAAGAAGTTTGCTTCGAATGACGAATCAAGTTTAAAGGGGGGGGGGGGGGTTGTTGGATTGTAAACTTGATTTGGGGTTTAAAAAAAACCCAAATTCTAGAAAGAGTTTGATAAAAACTCAATTTCTAGAAATTTTTTCTAGAATAGTCATATAGATAATTTTAGGATAAGAGAAGAGTTGAGAATTATTGAATGGTAGATATTATAGTGGAGAACTCTAGATGATGAATTGTAACCATTAGATTAGAAATGTGTTGGCACAATTCTAGCCATTATTAATAAGGTGCCACTAGTATAAATAGGGGTTGAGTTCTCCCATTTTGTATCAAGCAAAAATTTGAGAATCAATAAGAAGTTTTCATTCCTACTACATTCCCCTTCTCTCATCATCTCTTCCTAAATTTTCTAAAAGCCTTTAGAAGCTTACTATTCCAACAGAGCGTTGCCAACCTATCTTAGTGGGACATTGTTCAATTGGTTGCAAATTGTATTGCCCCTCGGTACAAGCAAATCCTGGCCTCTGGGGATCTTGAGTCATTTGATGAAGAGATAATTGATATGGTACGAGTCACATATTTTTCCAAACAACTGATCATAATTATTCTGAATGAGCACAAGTTGGTAACAGTTAAAAAACTATCTCTCCACATGTTCCTCCTCTCATGATATTCCACGGATAATTCAGTTAGTCATTCTTGCTCCAAGCTTTGAAGAGGTTAATAACCAGTTTTGCAATTCGTAAATTTATTGAACTTCTTTATTGTTTTCTTATTGGGTTTTACTTGATATGGGATATAAGAATTTCATGTACATTTGTCAATTTTTCGCAGGAGTGACTTCAATCCAGAAATTTTTGTGATGAATATTGAATCAGTGTCATGGAAGAAGGCGGAGATAATACAGAGTGTGAATTTCTTGCAAAGTAAATGAAAAAAGTCTTACCGACCTCAATTCGAGGGTTGGTAGAATTTAATTTGGATTTCCTTCCAACTTTTCTTCCCATACATTTTGTTCACTTCCAAAAGACTAGATTGTCTAATCTATTAAGAAAATATCAACAAATAATGCAAATATAAATGAGAAATATGCAAAGGTTTGGGGCGTTATTGTGATACTTGAAGTTTGAACTAAAATGTGAGAAAACAAACAATGGCGAGGCAAAGATTTTTTCTGGGGGGGGGGTGACATAGGTTAATATAAGTAATATGATGATAAATAAAATTGTAATCTAAATAAAGTAAAAATACATCAAATTAAGCTCAACTAAATAATTATAATGATATAAAAATCAATTAAAGGTGTGGGTTGATAAATAAGAAATAACTATAGTTTAGCTATCAATTAAACCATTGACTTTTTAACAGGAAATTGTTATCTTTATCCAAATTCACAAAAATATATCATAATGAATAAGGAAGAAATATAAACTGAAAATAAATCAAACAAAAAAAATGGTAAACAAAGACAAATGGATAATTTGATATAGAAGAAGAGCAATAGCCACCTCCTAGGCACTAATAGCATCATCCTTGTTAATATTTAGAGTGGATCAGCTGCGCTTCGAAGACTGTGGGATCATCAGTCACAATACCTTGGGTATATAGAGATGAAAAAAGATCAGTTAAATCATCGGTGTTGATTTTACCATGTTCAGATCACTTTTGTTTAGATTGTCATTTCAATCATTTTCTTCATGTGGGATACTCTAGTAAGGTTTCTATTAGAAGTAAAAAGAAAATAAGTTTAGAATCTATAATTCCCTTCTTAATGCAAGGTTCAATTTGCACTGTTCTTTCAATCCAAAATAAAATGGAGACCATGTCCTAGATTATTTCAAAAGATATTAAATACAGGTCTAAACTGCTCGTTGAATACTTTAGAATCACACCAAATCGTACAAAACAACTCAATGCTTTCTCTGTTAGTCTGTTGCCAATGACACATAAAATGTCATTTTTGAAATTGATGTTTAATATTCATGAGATTTAATACCTAACAAGGAACTTCTATAGCATACTTGGAAGGAGAGTCGTTTAAGATTATTTTAATTTTTAGTTTGCATTTTTTTTCGAAAATGACTTTTAAGACATATTTCATTACAAAATAAATCATTTAGATATCGAAGTTGATATAATGGCTAATTTGTGCCTACTTTTATAACCGACAATGACTCTTTTATTAACTCAAGTTAATTCATAAAGTTATAGGACATATTTATCATTCCTAAACAAATTAAAAACCTAGTTTTATACTTTTATGATCAACAATGATTCTTCTATTAATGATTTTATTTTATTTTTATTTTTAACCCTTAACCCCTCCCACCCCATGCCGCTGATAGATATCGATAATAACGACTCTAATTATGACAAACTAATTATAAGTTTTTATTGATTGATAAGTAAATCAAATTATTAGCTAAGGTTTCGTAAATTTTTCATAATGTAGTTAATGATGATTAGAAATTTAGTTTTAATTAGTTAATAAATCAATTTGATTAACTTTACATACATTTTTAGATCAATGGAATTATAACATAGTTATTATATGTGTAACTAGAGGTTTGGGAGCCACATTTCTTACCACCAATCAGTTTTCAGTCACTTTGTTTTTTAAACTAATATGTATGTAAGCACTCTATCATCTCATTAATATGTGGAACTTTGATCATTTTATTAATATGTATATAAGCACTTCGTCGTCTTATTAATAGATATGCAAGCATTTTGTCATCTAATAGAGTCTACCATCTTATTAATATGTGTAACTAAGCAAAGATTCAGGGCAAGCGATAGAGAGAAAGAAAGGGATTCACAGCGAGAGAGAGATAGAGAGAGAGCGAAAATGGCATCTAGGGCAAGCGATTCAGGCAAGAAAGGCAAGGTAAACGTTTCTTGCTCTCTCAATCTCTTGATTTCGAGTTGAACTTCGATTCTTGATTACTGAATTTGTTCAATCCGTGTAGTTGAGTAGTTGAATTACTGGTGTAGTTGAGTTGATGATTGAGTGATTTTGTTGGGGACATTTTTGCGCTTAGTATTTGTTTGATGAATTTACTCGCTGAATAGAATCATGAAGAACAAATTGAATTTGTCGATTACAGATATCGATGATTGAATTTACTCGCTCGATCTAGCTAGTTTTTCCACATCTTCTCCGGTCTATTGATTGAATGACAGGAACAAATGGTGGAGACACAGTCAGTGAAAACGTGTTTCCACAGGAGGTGTTCATGGATTTTGAGGAGAAATTCAACATTCATGGTGATGGATTGCTACAGTTACTCAATGAATATCAAGTGGCTGTAAAAAAATGGAGATAAACTAGGTGCAGAAGGACTGGAAATGATGATAAATCCCAAAAATTGGGCAATGCTAACTGCAAGGGTGCCAGCCAGTCAAGAGCAGGCTGCAGCGCAAAGGAATGAAGAGGTTCTGCATAAAGCAGATGAATGTACAATGCCAAGTTGTGTTGCATCCTCTGGCCCTAGCAAAATTCAAGAAGCAATGGCAAACTCTGCCGTTGCACCAGCGAGGATGAGTTGGGCATCAAAGCTTAAGCAAAACCAGCATACGGGCTCTACAAGACTAAGGTATGAACCTCCAGCTACTGTTGAAGGCAAGAAAATAGTACAAGTGCAAACTGCTGACTTTGCGAATATGATAGGAGAATGTGAAAGGTTGGTTATTGGCAGCTTTGTGGGCAAGTGCTTAGCATATGGTTATGTCAAAGAGTGGCTGATAAGGACGTGGGGAATTCGAGAATTTGAGATGAGCATACACGAAGATAAGAATTTTTGTATTCAAATTCAAGAAGGAAGAAAATGGAAGTAAGGTATTGGAAATGGGACCTCTGCATATTGCAAGCAGGTTGTTCATCCTCAGGGCCTGGTCACCTTCTATGGACGAGGATGCCGAGGTGCTTACCTCGATACCTATTTGGGTTACACTGAAGAAAATTCTTTTATTCCTATGGAATCAGAGGGTATTCAAAGGATTGCTAGTTTTATTAGAGTGTCTATCATGCTTGACAAAGCTACTGAAAAAAGGACAAGATTAGTTTATGCGAGGGTGTGTGTGGAGGTGGATGTAAACAACCAATTACCCAAAGACATTCTTGTGGTTATCAATGGAGATAAGAAAAAAATAGTTGAAGTTGAGTATGTATGGATTCCTGTTAAATGCAATTCTTGTGCAATTTTTGGCCATACAAAACAGCAATGTTCAAAGAGCAAAGAAATTAATACTCCAGGCCATATGGTATGGCAAGCTACGGGTAGGACCCAACCACTAGAAAGACAAAACTCCGATGGTTAGACGATCGCCAAGGGTAGACATACATTCAAGTCGAAGACTCAACCCAGTTTAGAGGGGAGTCCAGGGCCTATCACAGGAAAAAACAGGGAATGTAACTAATATAGAGGCTGCCAATGTGGCAGAGCATAACATAACTGATGACTAGAGTGATGCCATAACGCAGAGTCCACACCCATTGATTCTTATCAACCCAATGCTCGAGCGTAGTGTTAATGTGGAGGCAAGTGACCACACACCGACTCAGGACAAAGAGAACACCACAACAGATGAGCAGAGTAGTAACGAGGAACATGAGCAAGATCCTTCTAGTAAAGAGGTTGCAAGCGATTTGTTTTCAAAATTTTATACTAAAGATTTTAGTCTCTGCCCTCGAAGATCCTCTAGGGCTAAGAAAGCAAACAAAAAGTACAAAGGTTGAATCTTTTCTTCCTTAACAAAGGAGATAGGGATAAAAAAAAACAAAAGGTTTCTTCTTTGGCCGATGCTAGTTGAAGATTTTTATAGGCCTAGTAACCATATTCACTCTCACTAGATGATAGGGGCATAATTATGCTATTTTTAGTACCATATTTCTATATGTATTATTAGCTATTATTTGTTAATTATGGTACTAATTGCTATTTTCATGTTTTTGTAGGTTTCCAATTACAATACTTTAAAATAGAAGCAAATTGGTAATTCAGGAATACTAATTGCACAAAGACTTCACACAAACAAGGAAACCACATAAACAAGGAAACCACACCAACAAGGAAACCACAGACAGAAGAAAACAAGAATAAAAAGGGGACATACCTGGCTTTGAGAGATCATCCAACCACCCATCGAGCAATAACATTGATCCACTGCCTCCACCATCTCCTTTTCCTCCCTGATCATCCTCGCACAAACCCTAGCCGCTGTCACCCACCATCCACATCCAGCGTCGCAGCAAGCCATCATCATCCAGAAACCTCCTTCACCAACACAATCTTCCATCTCACACAGACACCTCCGTCCAACCCTTCTTTCGCCGGCCATCTTCCTCACACCAGCTAACCGACACAGACCCAAAACCCATCACAGAAAACCAACTCAAAAGCCCTCTCTTTATCGCCCTCAATTTCTTCTTCTTCAACTGTTCATCTCCTCATCTATTTGTTCATCTCGCAATCCACCCATCGCCTCATCGCCGTCACCATCAGAACCCGACACCGTCATCCCCTCACTCGCATCTTCTTCTGGAGAAAGGAGCTGAAGCAGAACGAAAGGAAGAAGTGAAGCAGAGATCGAAGGGAGCTGAGGAACAGACCGAACAAGCAATTCGCGTGAGGAAGGAAGGAAGGGGTTTCGTGCTATTCGTACCCCAGTTCCATTAGTACCACCACGGATCAGTGTTTTGTTTTCATCTCTAAACATCTCAACTCTTTTACTTATTTTAGTTTGATTATTGATTATGGATTACTGTTTGAACATAATTAATATGTCTAGCTAAACTCCTCTTAGTTAGGGGTGGATTCAAAGCCCCAAACATGTGCTTTATAAATTAATTGAATTTAATCTTCCTTGCTATTAGTGATTGTGTTTTACTTAACTGCTTTATAGAGAACTTTTCCTTTTATGTTTGTTAAGGTGGCCAACTTAGTAAGCATGCTAGGATTTGAGGCTAGAGTATAGGAGAGTTTCACCTAATTGTTATGATTCTGTACTCACAAGTAGTAAATACCAAGGAACGTTGGTAAGGTTAAGTCAAAACCTAGGCAATAACAAGATGCTGATCATACTTGTGATTGCCTAGTCAGTGTTCATATTTTTCACAAAACCTAATGATCTTAGATTGCTATTTAACTTGCGATTCCTGTTTAGATAGCATGATAAGAATAGTTTGAAAGCGACGCTTAGTTTAATTCAACGAACTTGGGAAAATAATAAGATTAATGCAGTGCGGTCACGGTTAGTCTTGAGCATTGTCTCTCACGAGTTAGCAAGTGATTATTGAAGATTAATTTATAAGCATATGTTTGGTGTGTGGAGATAAAACCCTTAGCTAATTTATCATCTTTGTCATCTATTTAGTTTATTATCTTTACATTAATTTTCGTAGTTATTTTCATAATTTAATTTAGAAAATCCAATCCCACTTTATTTAATTAATTAGGTTGTTAGTTGTCTTTTAATTATTATTAGTGTAATTAACAAGCCCTCTAATCCCCGGTCTAGAACGATCCCTACTTATTCTATACTACAAATTACAAAGCAGGGTATTAAGTTGTGTGCTACTAAAATAGCGCATCAATTTTTGGCGCCGTTGCCGGGGATTAGAAAAGTTGTTGATTACTTAATTAGTTTTTATTTATTTATTTTATTTTTATTGATTTTTTCTTACTTTCTTAATTTCAGGTACTAGTTCATGCACAATAGGAGATCCAGCGAAAACTTGGTAGAATACGATTCAGAGCCTGAGAAAACATTTAGAAGACGAAGAAGAAAACAAAAGAACTACAAACATCTAGCTCTGAATCTGAATCTGAAGAGTTCGACATGGGAGATAATAGATCTATTAAAGAACTTTCGGCATCCACCTTGGACAATGCCGCACCCTTGTGCATTCAGTACCCATTAGCCGCGCAGGGCAAGACTGAGTCATTTGAGCTGAAATCTAGCCTACTTCATCATATTCCGAAGTATCATGGTCTTTCCATGGAGGATCCAAATAAACATTTAAAGGAATTTGAAATAGTATGCTCCAGTATGACTCCAATAAATGTGGATGAAAACATTCTAAAGTTGAGAGCATTCTCCTTCTCTCTGACTGATAGGGCTAAGGATTGGCTCTATGAACTACCTTCCGGAACAGTATATTCTTGGAAAGCATGAAGAAGGTGTTTCTAGAGAAATTCTTCCCAACTTCCAAAATTATCTTATTGAGGAAGAAAATCAGTGGTATACAGCAAGGTCCAGGAGAATCATATCCGGCTTACTATGAGCGCTTCAAAACTCTCATAGCATCATGCCCGCAGCATCAGATGAAGGAGGAGCTCCTGATTCAATACTTTTATGAGGGATTGCTTCCTCTTGAGCGACAGATGTTAGATGCAGCGGCAGGAGGAGCTTTGGTTGATAAAACTCCAGCAGCAGCAAAAACTTTGATTGCAAACCGAGCCTTAAATGCCCAGCAGTATGAAGGAATTGGAGAGCCTTCACGCCAAGTCAATGAGGTAAGTACTAATTCTAGTTTGGAAGCTCAAATGGCTAATCTTACCTCACTTGTGACTCAGGCCCTAGGGAAGCCGAATATGCTAGGAGTTGCACAGGTTTGTGGCGTGTGTACAAAGCCAGGACATCCATCTGATCAATGTCCTCAACTGATTGAGAATGGCGGTTGGGAGAATGTCAATGCAATAGGTTTTCAGGGGCAAAATCACTATAGGAATAATCCTTATTCGAACACCTACAATGAAGGTTGGAGAAATCACCCCAGTTTTGGATGGAGAAATTCAGAACAACCTCAACAACAGACTTCGAATCGACCACCCCCTGGGTTCTTTCAAGGACCACCTGAACCACATCAGCACAATTCAGGTATGCCGCTTAATTATGATGAGATACTGAAATCATTAACTATTTCTCAGCAGAATCAAGCAAAAGATATAGCAGATTTGAAGCTACAGATGGGACAAATAGCTGAGTTTATTGGACAAATTCGTGAGCAAGGAAAACTTCCTAGTTCTACCACTCCAAATCCAAAGGGCAGGTTTGAAACTGCAAAAGCAATTACATTGAGGAGTGGTAGGCAGATTGAGAATGAGCCAATAGTCCCTAAACAGAGTCAAAATAAGAAAGCTGAGTTACAGAAGGATGATCCATCCATCATTGAAAAACCAGAACTCCAAGGTAAGAAGGTGAGTATTCCAAATTCAGTTTCTGCTAATCTTGTTCCACCTTTTGTGCCTTTTCCAGGTAGGTTTGCCAAATCTAGGAAAGATGAACAGGATAAGGAAATTTTGGAAACCTTCCGAAAAGTCCAAGTCAATATTCCGCTTCTTGATGCTATTAAGCAAGTGCCTAAGTATGCAAAATTTTTGAAGGAGCTTTGCACAACAAAGAGACGTCTTCGAGACGGAGAGGTAGTTAAGGTAAGTGAGAATGTCTCCGCAGTTCTTCAAAGGAAGTTGCCACCGAAGTGTAAGGATCCAGGTAGTTTTACTATCCCTTGTGTTATCGGTAATACTAAAATTGAAAATGCAATGTTAGACTTAGGTGCTTCAATTAATGTTATGCCGTATTCTATTTATCGATCTATGAATCTTGGGAAATTAAAAAATGATGGTGTTATTATTCAATTGGCTGACCGTTCTAATGCATATCCTCGAGGTTTGTTGGAAGATGTGTTAGTGCAGGTTAACCATTTGATATTCCCAGCAGATTTCTATGTTCTTGAGATGGAAGATTCGGAATTATCAGCACCTTTGCCTCTTCTTTTAGGGCGCCCCTTCATGAAAACTGCGAAGACAAATATTGATGTACATGCGGGGAAATTGACCATGGAATTTGATGGTGATGTGATTGGCTTCAACATCTTTGAAGCCACGAAATATCATGATAAAAATCATTCTTGTTTTTCTATTCATGTGAATGACAATTTGGCCCAGAAATTGTCAGACCTCAAAAATGAGGATGAACTTGAGACCAACATCACTACTGCCGTTGGATATGAGAGCAATGGAGTTCCCTATGACACAAAGAAGCGAAAGAAATTTCAGTTGAATGAGCTTGAAAAGATTCAGGATGAGGCTTATGATAGTAAAAGCAATTATAAGGAGAACACTATAGTTTTTCATGATCAGATGATCCATGGAAATACTTTGTCATTGGAATGAAAGTCTTGCTTTTCCAATCATGTCTTAGAACTGGTAAGTTGCGTTCTGAATGGGTTGGTCCTTTTATTGTTACTAATGTTTTTCCTCATGGTACTATACAGATTAAGAGTGTCACAACCGGGAAGGAGTTTAAAGTGAAATATCATCGACTTAAGCCCTATTATGAGTCATTTGTGGAGCATGACGTGGAGGACGTATCACTCCATGTTCCCACTTATTCTGAGGATTAATTGGAGATACCGTCAGGCTGCACGACGTTAAGACAAGCGCTTCTTGGGAGGCAACCCAATCAGATTTGCTTTCTTTATCATTTTATTTTATTTTCGTTGTTTTTGTTTTTGTTTGTTAGTAGTTTGTTTTTCCGCGTTTAAATCTTTCATTGCATGTGCTATAATCTATTAACATTGAGGACAATGTTAGGTTTAAGTGTGGGGGAACAAAACATTGTTTTATTTTGAATTATTTTGAAAAAAAAAAAAAATTTGTTGGTTTTTATTTTCTTTGTTAGTATTAGTGTCAAAAATAAAAATAAAAATATAAAAAAAAATGAAAAATAAAAAATTTATATTTGTTTTGAGTCTTAGGATACTTTCCAACACAATGATGAGATTTGGTTTTTAATTGCATGACTTTAAGATGATTTATAAACATGATTCAAGATCTAATATTATTATTTGGTTAATGCTTATTTATGGTTATCATATGCAAATTCACATGTAATCAACTTAGTAATTGGTACTCATAGCATGCTTAGTTGAATTTAACTCATTCTAACCCATATGTGAGTTTTGAGCCTATTGTTCCTTTGATTTTGAGAGTTTTTAGTTAGGTCATCTTGTATTTCTTTTGTCAATAATAATTCGTTGCATGATCTCTATTTTGTTTGCTTTGGTTGCTACTTGGATTGCTTTCAACATTAAGAATTAAATACTAGAACTTGTATTAATTTCGTTCAAGGCATCATATTGAATTGCATGACATGCTTGACATGATAAAGGCACCTAGTTTCCACCATTGCCAAATAAGCCCGATCCATAATATTTTTCCTTTAGGTTAACCCCATTGAGCATATTATTAAGCCTTTTATTTCATTACCCTCATTCTCTATCCTAATAAAACGAGTGGAGCATAATTTGATTTGCAGATACTTTATTATGGTTCAAGGTATGTTGAAAAGCAAGTGTGGGGGAAGACCCTTGTGGTAGACAGTTCAAAAAGAAAGAGTTGCAAAAAAAAAAAAAAAAAAAAAAAAAAAAAAAAAAAAAATTGAAGAAAAAAAAAAGAAGAAAAAAATTACAAAAGGGATACAAGTCCTTATCTTTATCCATTCAGTATTACAAGTACCATACAGATAGTTCAATTATTTTCAATAGACACAAAATAATTGCTGAAGCTCTTCATTATCAATGAACCACCTCGTCATTTTCCCACTTATGTCTTGAACCATATGATTCCTTGCTAATGTCTCTAATCTTATTGCATGCTTTCACAATTTCTTCAAGCCTTTGAAAACTTCATATCCGTTCTTTCTCTTCCCTTGACCCCTGGCCCCATTACAACCTGAATTAAGACCTTTTGATTGAGTGTGTCTTGCAATGTCACGATGTGGAGATTCGAATGAGGTATGAGCATATGGTGTCACTAGTTCTTGCATTCAAGTAGTAGCATTCCTTCCATGAGATCATATATCTAAAAAAAAAAAAAGTCAGAAAAATGCCATTATTTCTTGTTATATCATATGTGAGCTATTTGTTTCCCTTTCACATCAATCCACTCACATATAACTAGAATAGGAAGAACTATTTTACCAAACAATCAGTGAAAAAGAAAGGAGTGTATCTAGTGAGATTTTTGGGGTTAATTCTTCTTGGCACGCGCTTGAGTTTCACAGTCACTTGGATTGATTTAATTGTAAATTTTATATCATTGCTATGAACGTGTATTAATTTCGAATGATGTGGATTTAATCTCGTGTTTATAAAGAATCTTAACATGTCATGATCCGTTGAAAATCTCTGAGACAAATGTTGGAAAGTATAGATTGAGTCATTTGAGTCTTTTATTTTTGTTTCTTAGATTTGCTCGAGGACTAGCAAAAGATAAGTGTGGGGGAATTTGATAGGGGCATAATTATGCTATTTTTAGTACCATATTTCTATATGTATTATTAGCTATTATTTGTTAATTATGGTACTAATTGCTATTTTCATGTTTTTGTAGGTTTCCAATTACAATACTTTAAAATAGAAGCAAATTGGTAATTCAGGAATACTAATTGCACAAGGACTTCACACAAACAAGGAAACCACATAAACAAGGAAACCACACCAACAAGGAAACCACAGACAGAAGAAAACAAAGAATAAAAAGGGGACATACCTGGCTTTGAGAGATCATCCAACCACCCATCGAGCAATAACATTGATCCACTGCCTCCACCATCTCCTTTTCCTCCCTGATCATCCTCGCACAAACCCTAGCCGCTGTCACCCACCATCCACATCCAGCGTCGCAGCAAGCCATCATCATCCAGAAACCTCCTTCACCAACACAATCTTCCATCTCACACAGACACCTCCGTCCAACCCTTCTTTCGCCGGCCATCTTCCTCACACCAGCTAACCGACACAGACCAAAACCCATCACAGAAAACCAACTCAAAATCCCTCTCTTTATCGCCCTCAATTTCTTCTTCTTCAACTGTTCATCTCCTCATCTATTTGTTCATCTCGCAATCCACCCATCGCCTCATCCCCGTCACCATCAGAACCCGACACCGTCATCCCCTCACTCGCATCTTCTTCTGGAGAAAGGAGCTGAAGCAGAACGAAAGGGAAGAAGTGAAGCAGAGATCGAAGGGAGCTGAGGAACAGACCGAACAAGCAATTCGCGTGAGGAAGGAAGGAAGGGATTTCGTGCTATTCGTACCCCAGTTCCATTAGTACCACCACGGATCAGTGTTTTGTTTTCATTTCTAAACATCTCAACTCTTTTACTTATTTTAGTTTGATTATTGATTATGGATTACTGTTTGAACATAATTAATATGTCTAGCTAAACTCCTCTTAGTTAGGGGTGGATTCAAAGCCCCAAACATGTGCTTTATAAATTAATTGAATTTAATCTTCCTTGCTATTAGTGATTGTGTTTTACTTAACTGCTTTATAGAGAACTTTTCCTTTTATGTTTGTTAAGGTGGCCAACTTAGTAAGCATGCTAGGATTTGAGGCTAGAGTATAGGAGAGTTTCACCTAATGTTATGATTCTGTACTCACAAGTAGTAAATACCAAGGAACGTTGGTAAGGTTAAGTCAAAACCTAGGCAATAACAAGATGCTGATCATACTTGTGATTGCCTAGTCAGTGTTCATATTTTTCACAAAACCTAATGATCTTAGATTGCTATTTAACTTGCGATTCCTGTTTAGATAGCAAGATAAGAATAGTTTGAAAGCGACGCTTAGTTTAATTCAACGAACTTGGGAAAATAATAAGATTAATGCAGTGCGGTCACGGTTAGTCTTGAGCATTGTCTCTCACGAGTTAGCAAGTGATTATTGAAGATTAATTTATAAGCATATGTTTGGTGTGTGGAGATAAAACCCTTAGCTAATTTATCATCTTTGTCATCTATTTAGTTTATTATCTTTACATTAATTTTCGTAGTTATTTTCATAATTTAATTTAGAAAATCCAATCCCACTTTATTTAATTAATTAGGTTGTTAGTTGTCTTTTAATTATTATTGTGTAATTAACAAGCCCTCTAATCCCCGGTCTAGAACGATCCCTACTTATTCTATACTACAAATTACAAAGCAGGGTATTAAGTTGTGTGCTACTAAAATAGCGCATCACTAGACTTCTCTTTCTTGTGAGAGTTTGTTTATGTTTTTATTGTTGTTTTTGCTTTTGTTTCATTTATATAAAGGTTTTGGGGTCCTTAAAACCCAGCTCGCTTTCCAAAAAAAATAAAAAAAATGATATGTGTAACTATGATTTTAATCATCTTATTAACTTGATTTTCTATATTTTAAACTAACAGGCATGTAAGCACTTTGTCAATCAGAATCTGTACTTAATGATGGGCATAGTGAAATGACTTGTCTATATAAGCTGTCATTGAAGGAGTCCGGAAGTAATAAATTAATAAATTCTATTCTCTCTCACTATGTAGTCATGTATGATCATGACCTCATATGTAAAGTAATAAATTAATTATCTAATTTCTTTATTGCATGGGTACCTGCAACAAATTTTATTCTATCACTATTTACTTATTTAGTCACAAGCTATCTACCAGAGAGCATGATCATAGCCACATAGCTATCTACCAATACTTGTCAATGCATGGTCATAGCCACATAAGTAAAATAATATAATTTCATGTAAACTAAATAGTGACAAAGAATTGAAGCAACCATTAATTGAAAAAAAATTGTTCTTCAAACTCAGATTATACCTTCACACCCAGTCAAATACAAACACATTTAGAGTGAACTGTAGTTAAAGAAAAAGTTAACAGACTACTCAATAAAATAAAATAGCTCGAGTGCAAGTATTTCGATAGTGGCTCTCTTGGCCACATCTAAAGCAATGCACGACTCTCTTTGGCACTTCTTGGTGATTCAATGCGCTATTTCTTTGGACGTCCTGGTCTTGCACGAGTTGTCGGAGGTTGAATCATTGGTACTTCATCTATCAGAGCTTCATCCACAGTTGACCGCATATCCAATGTTTTTATTGGTAAGATGGAATGTGCATAAATCTGATATTGTGATCCCCTCTTATAACAATCGTCCACATACTCATATGGTTCCATTTTCAACGTTTTCATCACAACACATACATGAATGCAAGGCAAACCACTGTACCACCAATTCATGCAACTACAAAATCTCTCAGGTAGATTAACTTGATGACTAATTTTCCCACCACAAACCTCGTATTCACTAGCTGATGCTTGATAAAATGTCAAACTACTTGAACGTTCAAGTCTAACTTTCATTTCATGATCAATGTGAAGACCAATTGCGCACTTCCATTGCTCTGTTTGACGTTTGCTATCAAAGTCATCAACTTGATCTTGATGTTGTCAATCAATGCATATACTGTGAACTCCCTTGATTCCAATATCCAATTATTGAACGTCTCAGTCATATTTGACGTCATTTGATCATAACGTCTACATGAAAATTTTGTCACGACCTCAAGATGACTATCCTCAAGATATTTGTGTGCTTCTGGTGAGATGTTTTTAATAGTTTTCATTGCTTCCAAGTAATTTGGGGGCAATTGAGCATATGCAGCCTTCCACAATGCAGCCTTTAAACTATCTTTTGAAACGAGACTCAAATATGTCCCACCTACATGGTCTAAAACATTTTGCTCCAAATGCTTGAAACAATGAGCATGAAATGAGTTACCAAAGACGTCCTTCACCACACGTAAGATATTTGGATGCCTGTCCAAAGTAATAATAATATCATATTTTGACTTTATTGCATCCTTGAGGTTTTGAGAAACCAACTCCAATCATTGAACGTCTCCTCTGCTACAATAACAAAAACAATTTGATACATTCCATTATCATCATTGCATGCTTGGGTAGCAAAGAGTGTCCCTTTAAACTTTGCCTCTAAGAATGTCCCATCAATAAATATAATTGGTCAACATCCACTAAAAAAACCCTTCAAGCGAAGCTTGAAATACAATAAAACATTGATAAAACTGATCTTTCTTAACTGTCACGGATGCCACACTACCTGGATTATTATCTCGTATCTTCTTACATAAGAAAGGTAGTCGCCTATAAGAGTCTATTGTAGAACCATGAAGGTATTCTATAGCCAATTCCTTTATGTGCCAAGCTGGCATGTATTGCAAGTTCACACCAAAATCATTCTTGAAGTCTTTGACAATTTGTTTAGGTGCATAGCTTGGAGTCCATCAAATTCTTTTCTTCCATAATGTTGGAGACTAGTTTTTTCGAAGCCCTAAACTTAGAAACAAATTCATCAGCCTCAACGTGCACATGTTGTGGATCAAATTTATATATATTAAATTCTAAAGTGTTCGTTATTTTAGATGCTCTCAACTTCCATGGGCAACCATTCACCCCACACTTCGCCCTTACATATGAAATATCATTATTCTCAAATGAGTATTTGAATTTGTGCACTAATGCATACTTTTCTATCGCAACCCGTAAATCAACCACTATTGGAAATCTTTGACCCAACCTCTTTGATAACACTTCCCCATCTACTATACACCAGTGGGTCACTTGTATTTCCAGGCACCAGTAAATTGGTAGCAAAATCAAGTATCACTTACGATGTATTTGTGGCTTAAAACAGTTGAACTACATTGTATGAGAAAAATAATTAGATAACTGAATTTAGAAAAGCTAATTAGTATAAAGTTGTTTGGAAATTTTTTACTAACCCCATTCTTCCGGATTTGAATTTGTACGAAAGACATTTTTGTAAGATTCAATTAGAACCAATTGCTCACAGGCCTATGACAGTTGCTAATGGAGAAAAAGGCAAGCATTTAAAAAGTTCTTTTTCAAATCTTGTAGATTTATACCACATCATCTTAGATTCTTAACTACGTCATCTCAAATTCTTTACAGATTAAACAAACACAACACTATATTAATGTCAACTTCACAAAGCTGTTTTTTTAATCTAAAAAAAAACATGTTATTTACTTTGTGATTCTTTCATAGTGACTTTTCACTATATGCACTAAAGAAACAATGGGTCAATCATACTTTCCAATTAAATAAACAATGTGTAAATCATACTTTTCACTATTTACTTTGTTACTTTTCACTATATGGATTAAATAAACAATAGGTCAATTCTATCATTGTGATATACGTAATCTCTTCTTCTTTCATCTGATATAAGCCTAGTTAATTACTACCTTGCTAATGATGTTATTGACTTGATACACCTTAAAATGTTATACTTTCCCAACTTGCAGGTACGTACTTAGAAACCAAAAGACTAGAAGAATTGGTTTAGTAGCTAAAACTAAACAAATACAACTAATAGTTATAAACGTGAACAATTGAGACACTAAAATACATCATGAATAAAATAAGATGTCACATTCAGATAACTATAATTTGGCAAAGGTAAACAAACTTTTCAGTTATCAAGTGTTCATACAGTAATTGGTGATGAAGTTATCTACTTCCAGGGGTTTCTTGTGATGGGTAATAGCTCGAAATGGCAACTAACAACCAAGACACGATATGAGCTGTTCAATCATAGTTTCTTATATATCTCTACAGTCTTTAATACTACAAGTATCTAAACCAACACATCAAATATTCTCACGCGGATAGAATTGACTCTTGAGATTTCTGCACAGTTGATCAACACAAATATTGGGGATTTCTTTATCTCAACCATACCTCAACAAAAATTACTCACAACCTTCAAACATATTTTTGACCAACCATTATAAATAGAGAGAGATCCATCTCTTCATTGGTTTTTATATGCATTAAATAAAATATTGAAGGAAAAATAAAAATATTGAGATGGAAAAAGGAAACATAACCATACCTTAAGATTATCAATGAAAAATATTAAGAAAAATATGAAAAATTTCGACCATTGATTTTTGCGTGTTGAAGATTGAAGGAAGAAAAGAAACTTACACAAAGAGTACTCGTTAGTTATGTAAGTTTTCTATTTTTTTTAGGAAGGATAAAATAGTCATATTAATTTATGAGTTAACCTGGGTTAATGAAAGAGTCCTCGTTGGTCATAAAAGTATAAAGTATGCACAAATTACCATTACAGTCAACTACGGTATCTAAATTGTCTATTTTGTGAAAAAAATAGGCATTAAAAATCCATTTTTTCGTTATTTAAGGAAACAATCGATTTTTCATTTCGTATTTTTTGCTATTTAATTTTTATTGTCAAATAATTTAATATTTGGGCTTGTGCCCAAAATTTAAGAAAACTATGAAGGCCATTTGCTAAATAATACCACCATTTCTATTGAAGGACAACACCATATTTCTGAAAAAACATCACCACTTACTGAAAGACACCACCAATATAAACAAAAAAAACCCTACCACATATTTCTCACCTTTCCCTCTTTTATTATTAAGCATCCTCACTACCTCGCCCACCGCCACCATTTCTTTCTTCTCTATTCTCCATCAAGCATACCACCACTGCCACCTATCTCTCTATCTTCTCCATCAAGCACCACCACCACCCGCCACATATATCCCTGCTCTTTCCTCTTCTCACAGTTTTTTTCATATCTTATTAGCAAACCCCACCTTCATCTATGGTCGCACAACCCCTTTCTCTCATCTGTTCCTCTGTTTTATTTATTTAACATAATCATTAACAACATTAAAATGTTGTGAAATCTCATTTAGCAACGTCGTGAATGTCATTAAAAAATGCAAAGATTTCAACGCACATCCTAGATACCACAATCTACAATGAATGTCGTTGTAATAAATATAAAACATTCAATGATGGTGTAGTGCTTGTCGTTGAATGTCTAAGTTTTTTCCCTTTCAATCGCAGCGGATAGTACGATGAGAGACTTAGGCTCGCACAGACCGCTACATTTGCTTTGAAAATTTGGACAAAGTCAGGGTTTGTGTCCAAGCGCAACGAATCCTGTGAATTTAATTAATAAATCGGCCAAAAGTCGCATCGTGTTGGACAAAATCCCTGACTGTTCCAATTGTTCAGTTTTGTTTTAACATTGTTTTCAAATTTCTTCAATTTCTATGGCTATATGCACTTTTAACAAATTGTTTTTATTGCAAAAAACTTTCATTTCGATAATGTCGAGTAAAAACTCGACTTCAGAGGTCCTAAAATATGGATATGCTTCAAGACAATGTCCAAAAGTATTTTGCAATACCAATCAATTTGTAAGAATGGTATTTAAAACCAATAAATTGTAAAAGTAAAAAAAAAAGGCTAAAACAAAAATAAATAATAATGGATAGAGTTTGGTTTTTTGTCCATCCGCAGCAGATCTTGTAACTTTGGTTAACTCAGGTTGCAGAATCCCCGATGCGTGTGAGAAAAACAACTGAATCTATCAATTTTTCAAATTTATGTTTTTTGAAAAAAAATGTTAAAAAAATTGAAAATTTAGACAAACTTAGGTTTTTTTTTACCAAATGCAGCGGCCTGCGAATTTATTTATCCAATCCTAGTGGGGTGCCTTTATCAAATCCCAAAGAGGAATTGGGAATATGTCCGAAACACGAGTACAAAACAAAAGAATTTGGGGGCTTCCTTTCCAGTCTTCCAGTAAAACAACACCTCAGCTCACCTCACCTCACCTCACCACCACCTTGCAGTTGGCTTAAATCACAGAACCTGTAGTGAATTCGAAGCAAAAACGCAGACAGAAAGAGAGAGAGAAAGAGAAACGCATTTTCTTTCTCTCTATATATATATAAGTGTTGTTGTAGCGAGAGATTGAAAAGAACGTTTCGCCTATAAATCCATCCATAATCTACTACTCTCCTTGTTCGTCTTCATCAAAAACCAAAATCAAAATGTCTCTCCATCTCTCCATCAACAACTCTCTCTGCGTTCCTAGCTAGATCCACCAAAGCAGGACCTTCTACTATCATCAGATCCAACATTCTTCCCAATCTCGATTGCTTTTCGACTGAATTTTAGGTAA
>QNQO01011497.1:0-89050 GCA_003290165.1 Berberis thunbergii | reverse complement strand
TTTTCACATTCCAAAAGGAATTTAGCAAATGGCACTGGACGTTGTTATCCTGAACTGTCATATCTGCCGTAGTACTCTCCAACACGATCAGATCTAACGCACTTAGTTTTCTTACTGAGTTGGTTTTCAACTTAAGTTTTGAAAAACTTGAATACATCCAATGACTCTGATTTTTCATGAATGAGATAAAGGTGCCCATAACGTGAGTAGTCGTCTATGAATGATATAAAGTATCATTGACCATTTCAAGAAGCCGTAGGGAATGGTCCACAGATATCCGTACGTATCAATTCTAAGACGTCTAAAGATCTATTAGCATCTGATCTCTTTTGTTTGGTCTGTTTTCCCTTGTTGCACTCAACACAGACATCTAAGTCTGAAAACTCGAGTGAATCTAAAATGTCTTCTGACACAAGTCATTCAATTCTAGATTTGGATATATGACCCAAACGCTTGTGGCATAATTTTGCTGAATTGTCTTTGTTTAGCTTGCGTTTAGTACCCCGTGAATCCACATGCAAGGTTTCATTATATGATGCAATAGTATCAAGCAAATATATGTTATCAAACATACTTAATGAACCAGTACCAACAATATTTGAATTCAATGAAAGACTAAACTGATTGTTTCCAAATGAACAATTATAACCAGATTTGTCCAATAAAGAAACAGAAACCAAATCCTGTCTAAAGGACAGTACAACAAAAGTGTCTTTCAAATGAAAATAAAAACCAGTTCTCAACAACATCCACTGATTTTCCATCGTCCACAAAAATGTATCTTTCAACATCATTTGGCTTTCGGTAGCTCAAGCAACCTTGCATAGAAACACTTATGTGAGTGGTAGCACCAGAATCTAACCACCAAGTGCTTCTAGATACTGAAGCTAAATTAACCTCAGAACAGACCAAAGTAAAGAATGTACCTTTCTTGTTACGCCAAGCATGATGCTGACGACATTCTTTCTTTACATGTCCTAGCTTTCCACAAAAGAAACATCCTTGATTTTCCTTAGGTTTCTTTTGCTTCGGAGCAACTTCATTTTTCTTTCTTTTCTTGCCCTTATCCTTAGGGAGTGCTTTCAAATCTCTTTTGCTTCAACCTTTCCTCTTCTTGCACACAATATGAAATGAGCTCGTTAAGAGTCCATTTGTCTTTTTGACAGTTATAACTGACTTTAAACTTACTGAAATGTGCAGGAAGATATTTCAATACTAAATGCACGAGCAAGTTGTTAGACAACTCGAGCTTTAGTGCCTTAAGTTTGTAAGCAATGTGAGACATCTCCATGATGTACTCCCTTATCTTTCCCTTGCCTTTGTACTTCATTGAAATTAAGCTAGCTAAAAGCGTGTTTGTTTCAGCCTTATCATTTTTTGCAAAACGTTTTTCAATTTCAACAAGAAAATCGTTGGCCTTAGTTACCCCTTCAGATATGCGTGAAGGGGATGCAATGCACGCACCCCGAGCAAGATGGAGGGTTTCCACCCCCTCCCTCACTGGTTTCCTCACCAGTTAGACGGGCTCAATGGTTGGTGATGGATCGGCCTGCCTCTCCAACAAGACTCCTATTTTTATTTTTAGGGAGCAAGGGAGAGAGTGCGAGGGCCTACCACTGCCCACCCTCCTTGAGATGCGCATCATTGCTCATCTCGAGGAGGATGGGCGGTGGGAGGCCCTCCCTCACTCCTTAGACTTGTCTCAAACATCTCACATGGGCACCTCGACCAATAAAATATTTCACTAAAAGCACTTTTGTTACCCCACTTTTGACTTGTTAGTCCATCATTTTGGAGACTAATCTGCAGATAGATGTGTCCTCTAGGGATGGCAATGAGGCGAATTTGAACAAATCCATCCCCTCCCCGTCAGAAATAACGGATCCCCAAATCCGCCCCGCCAATCCGTTTAAAGCATTATTTAAAAACTAACTCCGCCCCACACAAATATCTGTTAAAAAAATTCTCTAAATCATTAAATCATTTGTGACATATCTCAGTTCAATCCTAAAAGCAGGTAATCCATTATACACACTAAAATATACTTCATTCGTTAACACCGGTAGAATCCATACAAAAATTATAAAAAACCATACAAAAAAAATTAGATCAAAAGAATCTCGGATATGATATTAGATCTCTATTCCGAGATCTCTTTTGCAGTGAGGGAAAGGCGAGGAAGGAAGGGGAGAGGGAGGCGGCCGGGATGGAGACGACCCTCGCTTCGCTTCGCTGGTTTCAGCTAGACTGAGAACTTCGAGTGTTTGTGAGAATGAGATGACCCGAAGAAGAAGGAGACACTTCGTTGGCTTCAACTTTCGCTGGCTTCGCTATGAGAAGACTGTGAGAGTGAGAGTCTGAATCTTGAGGGAGATTTGAGAATAATGTGAGATTGTGAGATGAGAGTGGGTTTAATCCCTTTATATAATTGAAGGGCATTTTTTTAATTTTATCGATTAAACGGATATCGGGGCGGATGGCCAAATCTGTATCCGCCCCGATTAATAAACGGATACAGATTGGAAATCTGTATCTGCCCCAAGATCCAGTGACCATTTACCAAATCCGCCCCAAATGGGGCGAGTGAGGCGGATATCCGTGAAAATCCGCCCCACTACCATCCCTAGTGTCCTCAGCTTTTGGTGACAAAATTAGATAGATACAATAGATATGCAAAAAGAAATGAGTGATGCTACGGTGCCTGGTTTGGTGCCTGCACCAACCAGGCACCGTAGATGTGCATCGTACCTGGTTTAGTGTTTGGTGTATCTCGTATCTCGGTGAACATCCACTAAATCCCGGTGCAACAAAGAATTTCCCAAAAGAAATAGATGTGTCCTCAGCTTTTGCTCCTCACCACATGTTTAGTCGACAGCTGTGGTCCCTCGTCTGCAAAATCTTCCCATGTGACGTCACCCACTAAACCTATCTCGATGCACATCTACGATGCCTGGTACCATCAGGCACCAAACAGACACCTTGGACCAGGCACCGTAGATTCAGGGGTAGTATAGATAAATGGATTGGGAAGAGTCGGGAAATAAGTATGGGGAAATAAGCAGCGCGCTTATTTATTTATTTATGCATGATTTCTAACTTGTGATATATGTTTTACAGTGAAGAGTGGTTGAAGAGAATAAATGCAAATGTTGATGCGATAAAATCTGTGTTAAAGCCATCTTTGGGGAGTGAAGTTGATTAGCTACTGGAGGGGTACGTGCTTAACTGGAATGGAAAAGTTTGGATATAACAATGGGGAAGAATGGATGACCTCTCATATTCTCTTAAAGAAGAAATGATTATCTATCTGACTGTTTGAATGTGGAATGTATCTGATTATCTATTTCTGGTATTGTGGAATATGAATTAATTTCAAGAAATAAAGCTTACTTGGTTCTTCGTTTTCAATATTTTTGTGGTTGATTGAAAAAAAAATATATATGAATCTCATTAGTATTGATGATACATAAAAATGGCCACTCCTCTGAGCCACACACGTGTCATGATGATCTTGAGAAAAATACAGGCCCCAACATCAACCCAACTCCAGGTAGGCCCAAGCGGCTCTAAGCACGGTCAATTCAGCCCACTAGACGGATCCAAACTCTCACAGCACGCTATGCTCACACGTCTCACAGCTATTCTCAATACTCGTAAGCCCTACAAAGGCAAGTATCTCGAGGATCAGCTTCGAACGGGCAACTACAGCTGCCCTCTGCTTCCAAGTATGAAGCAAATGCCAAAGTACATTCCACACAAGGAATCTTCCTTATACGGATTGCTCTCGCATTGGGAACTATCTCCTGCGTATTTAGGAGCACAGCGCTGACAAATAACTTCCCTCCTACAACAAAACTCCTAATTAGATAAGGATCTCCACGAAGATCTACTTCCTAAACTACGCTTACGATGGTTTGGTAGAATCAAGACTCTTTGCACTATAAATAAAACATGAGGTTGGTAAGCTAAGGTACGCTAAAAATTCCATGTTACAGCATTACATCTTACTCAGATCCGTGTCTGACTTTAGCATCGGAATGCCATCGGCCACCACAATGGTGGTATGTGGCTAACGTGTGCTACTTGTGCAGGTCAACAGGAACCATGTAAAAGCAGGGAGCAAAAAATGATTGCATCAGTTTGGCGTCGCCCATGGGGACGACATAGTTCGTAACTCTACACTAAGCGGATTGCCAAGGTGGTGGAGGCTCTCATGCAACATAATCCACTACTCGCTAATGGAGATCATGAGCAGCACGGACTTCCGGCTCTAGAAGATGATAAGGAGCAAGCGCAGGGAAGGCAAGCACCTGCAAGTTCTTATTGGACTAAAGGTGGTTGCGCAGGTGACACTGAGTTCAACGCCAGGACAGAGAGGCTCGGCCCGGGGAACCCCCTCTGGAAAGGGGGCGCACATCCCAGACATACTATACCGCCTCTTTGTCCCACCATTTGTAGATCAGATCATGAATGAGGCTCTTCCAAGAATGTTTACTTCTTTGAAGCTCGACTTCTACGAGGGAACCACCGATCCTTTCGAACACCTGTGCCATTACCAGCACGTAATGGCCCTTAAAGAATGATCGAAATCGGTCGTGTGCAGAACGTTTTCCACTAGTCTGAAGAGCTAGCACTGACGTGGTTCCACAGCCTCCCACCGAAGTTCATCGACTCCTTCCAAACGCAGGCAAAAGAATTCCTAACGCATTTTGTTGAATGCTAAAGTTTCCTAAAAGGCCCGCACTACATACTCTTCCTGAAGCAGAGGTCCGGCTAGACACTCCGAGAGTATCTCATGTGCTACAAACAAGGAACTGAACCTCATCGATGATACACTGTGACGGCCTTTACTGCAGGCCTCAAAGAGGGAAAGCTCTACGAGCACCTCATTCTGAAGGCCCTTCTGGACATGGCAAAGCTCTTCAAGAGCGTCCAAAGACACATCACCTTGGAAGAGTCTAGGACCGTAAAGAGGAAAACCAAATGCGAGAAAAATCTTTCGGCTTTCAGGGACAAAAAGGAGGAAAAGAAATGGGAGGATGAGGAATAAATTAAAAGGAAGCGTAGTGATAACAGGCCAGACCTTGGTCAGTTCAGGCCGAAAAAATCGTCCAATTACGTTGGATTCATAATGGTGACACTCCTAAATACTAACCTATCGGACGTAATAAAATCAATGAAAAATTGGGAGGAACTTAAGTGGCCCCCAAAAACACGCGAATACCTCGCCAAGCTCGACAGCAGCAAGTATTGTGTATACCATAAGGAATGCGACCACGACACCAATGACTGCAAGAGTATGCGGTACGAAGTTGAGTATAGGGGCAAACTAAAAGAGTTTCTAAAGTCTGAGAATCCAACTAAAATAGACAAAGAGCATGGGGGAATCAGTTAAGGAAATAGAGAATGAGACTCTTGGGATAATATACGTCCTTCATGGAGTCGGACCAAATGAAAGTCAGTCATACAGGTCTCGCAAGCGGACACTACTGGATATGCACACACAATCCGCGGATAAGGACATGCACATCTGCCACTCACGTGTTTAGAGCCTCATTCCCACCTTGACCTTTACAAACAAGGACTTCGAAGGAGTCCGAGCGGCACATAACGATGCCTTAGTCATCTCGGTCTCCATAGCAAGGTGGGAAGTAAAGAGAGCTATGGTTGACACAAGAAGTTCACTTAACGTTATGTTTTACAATGCGTTCCACAGCATGGACCTCAAGGAGGAAAACCTGACGTCTTCAGAACACCCGCTGATCAAATTCAGCGGGGAGAAGTGCTTCCCCATTGGAAAGACAAGGTTGGCAACGGTAGCAAGAGAGCCACAGCTCAAGAAAGTCCTATTTTGGACTTCATGGTGGTAAACACACCATCATCTTACAATCTCATCATGGGAAGATCTTGGCTCCACTAGATGGAAGCAGTGGTCGCCACCCTTTACTGGTGTGTTAAGTATACTGCTAACCACTCCGAATGAACAATACGTGGAAATCAACCTATGACGCGATGTTGCCACTACGTCGCGCTTAAACATATAGAGTGCTCCCAGATTCAGCTACATCATGCAGAGCAGCTTGACCCAGTGCAAGGCCAAAAGATGGTAAATACATCTTTTTTAAGCGGTACAGGAGCAATAAGTTTTTCCGCCCAGCGAGTCGAAAAGGCCATGGCAAGCGGGAACACATCCCCCTGACATTCCATCGGCCCGGAGATCTGCCCCTCTGCATGGTTTACTCTTTAGTAACCTATGTAACGTCTCGACAGTCCGCTGAATAATCTGCAAGATCAATTTATCTCTGTCAACAGTTAGTTTGCTTTAAGTTATTTGTTTCTCTTTCCATGGTCAATATTGAGTTTTAGTTCTTAAAAGACTTATGTGATTTTCAATCATTTAAGAAATAAATGAAGAATTACGAAAGAAAAAAAAACTCTATTGATTATTGGAAAAATGTAACAACAAGCACCTTGAGGCATATACAAAAGACTACATATTACGAACGCCCTGAGGCGGATATAGAGACTGGGCATTATAAGCGTCTGAATACAGCCCGAACTAAAGTAAAAGACTCGCTTAGACAGTTCTGCTACGAACAACATCCGACGAAAACTTGCAAACTCGCCGATGCGAGCAATCTGCTAGTGACAACAAAGATAAAGAATGGGATATGCTCAACACCTTCCTAAGATAAAGACGAAACGGCAGAAGAGATTGAAAGACTAAGTAGTTAGATTGCTCTGTCAAATCACCTCAAAAAAGTATTGTACTACAACATTGTAGACCTCATAACGGGTTGTCGATGTCCTCATGAGACATCTTACCCCCTTCTAACCTCCTCAAATAGATTAGAAGAGGGCAGATGAGGATGGCCACAAACAACGACACATTTACAATCTCACAATGCTATCAAGAGAGACCACTTTTTTCATATGCGATAACAAGTGTGATTGAGATAGACCACACCCGGAGACATCGCACACCGACTAACACTTCAATCAGCCATTGTTTAGCAACGGGATTCAAGCACATGAAGACAAATGTGATACAGTGTAAGACCAAGGCATCTCCCTTGGGCGAAATCCGTACTACTTCTCCACGACATGAGAAGAAATTAAGAGACCTCAGTAGATCAACTACGTGCTCACCCATAGTAGGTGACCGCGCATAACAACAACTATCTATGTGCCTGACCTGTGCAAATGTCAGAACATTTTGGAAACTCCTTAGACGGAGACCCGCCTTTAAAAAACCCAAATCATTTTCTTCAGCCTTTGAAAAACCCAAAGCGTTCTCTTCAGACAAGAACATTACAAGAGAGAAGCTCTACGAAAGATAGTGGCTACAACGATTGGAAAAATACCATTCTATAGACATAATGGTTCACCAAGCGGACACTCTAGCATTAACTATCGAGCATTAAATACAGTATGTGAAACGAGGAGACGACGGTTCTCTAGGAAACTGCCAGACCACGTCATTCAAATTGATGGTGTTGCACACATCCCCTTCAATTGAGAGGGAGTAACAATTACTCAACCGTCACGCATCCTGCGCTGCATACGTGTTATTGCGCAATTTATACCGCAGGCAAAGTGCACCGTGCCCTAGCTCTTCCTCTACGGGCCCATGGGCTTGGTTTATTACTCAAACAATATTATGTCACATGCTTAGCACGAGCAAAAAAACTGATAACAACAACTTCTGGTTCAACCCGACACCTAGTCCGCTTAGCACGGGCATCGAGGGTTTAGGAAGTGGGAGTCTAATCAGCGCTATCACGTCTGGTGACGATGACTCGCCAGGGGTCATTCCCCCATTTGCTGTTAATAATCGACGAACCTAATCATGTAAGCTTAGCTAGTGGCAACAACTTTTGGTTCAATCCGACACCTAGTACGCTTAGCGCGGACATCGACAATTTAGAAAATGGGAGTCTAATCAGCGCTATCATGCCCGGTGACAATGACTCACCAGGGATCATTGTCTCCTTCGTGGTTAATGATATTCGAACCTAATTAAGTAAGCCTAGTGGTGCGGATTTAACTAACCTAAATTAATAGGTTAATTCAACCCACTTGTAATAACCGCAAGTGCACGGTGCCTAACTGGTAGACAACGGCAAGTACGGGTCGATCCCACGAGGAAAGTGGATGCAATTGAATTTTAGAATTTAATTAAACTAATTTAGAGAAAATGGGGTTACAGCATTTTAAAACTAAACTAAAAATAAATTTAAAAATAAGAAAAATAAAAAGATGGGCTTTGTGGGCTTGGACTCACAAGTGAGTTAGCAAAATTATTTAATCTAAATTACTGAATTTAAAAACGAGAAGCTTTAGGGATGAGAATCCCTTGCTTACACCGAATATGTGATCGTTAAAATCCAATTAAATTATATAGTGTTTCTATTAAACATTAACAAATTATTTCAAGCAAAAGCAATTTATCAAAAACTTTCAGAAATAAATTGTAATTAGTAATTGAGCACACAATTCAGTAAAATCAATCACAATAACTTATACAACCCATTTAGTTTGTCGCAAACTCGATGTGGTGGTACTCAGCAGTTGGTCCGAACACGAATCCCGATAAAATGAATTACACAAGCTCTGTGGTAGTACAGAGAGAAACCGGGGGTGCAAATAACAAAAATTAAAATTCTGTTATTTCCCGCTGAGCTACAGTAGCACCACAGTGTCGCTCGTCTTCTCCAGCGCGACAGCGGCTCTCGCGGTGATTTTCTTCGCTCCTCGCGGCCTTCCTCGTCCTCAAATCGTCTTCAGAACCTGCAAAAGAGAGAGAGAGGGTGAGGAAACAGTTATAAAACAGTAAAAACAAGAAGGAGGGCGAGGAACAGGGCTCCCTGTTTCTGGGTTGCGAACGCTGTCTCGCGAGGAGGTGGCGGTGATGCTTGGTCGGGTCGTGACGGTGGTCGTGAGAGAGGGAGTCAGGAAGAAGCTCGAGACGAAGAGAGGCCGAGAGAGGAGGAGGAACAGTGGCGGCGGCGAGGCGGAGCTCTGACGCGAAACAGGGTGTCACTCGCCTGTTTCGTGATTCTAGCGGTGATGGTGGATCACGAGGTGCTGTCTGGAGGTGATGGTGGTGATCGGGGGATGGTGTTTGATGGATGATGGACAGGGAGAGGAGCAGGGAGATGCTCAGGTGATGTTTTTATCGTGAAACAGGGTTGTCACGCCCCTGTTTCACGGTGATTAGTGACGGTGGCGGTCTGTTGCGGGGTGGCTGATCGTGGTGGAGGCGGAGCTTAGTGGTGTGGCTGAAGATGGATGGGGAGGGTGATGAGAATCACCTTGAGAGAGGAAGAGGTTTTGATATTTTCTAATTCTTTTCCTTCCCTTCTCTTCCTTCCCCTCTTTCTCATCCATTGAATTTTTGTATTTAAAGGGATTTAGGAGAGAATAAATGTGGACAGGTTCAAGAGAGTGTTCAATGAGTGATTTAAGTAAGGAAATAAATCAAAATCTTTAGTGATTGAGGGAATGTGTCTAGGGTTTGAGTGGGCTTAGCATTGGATTTGAATTTAAGTTGTGGGCTTAGGTTTTGAGCTTAGGTTTTGGGTTTAGATGTGTGACCCTCTACTTTGTACCACCGCTCGAATCGACTAATGATCGTTCCTTAACTTGTCGCCTTAATATGATTTCATCGTTTACGCTCAAATTCCTACAAAGACATGAAAACGAAATAATTAATATACAATATATTAATCGAAACACTAACATGCATAAATTAAGGGATATATTATGTAATAATTATGTGAATATCAAATAACCCCAAACCTAAATTTTGCTAGTCCTCGAGCAAAACAATAAAAAGAAAATCCTAACTCACTTTCGCAGATATCATCGGTTGCATTTACCTTAAACGTGCAACAAGGCTTTAAACCCCTAGATTACCTCTAGTGGACGAGTTATAGTCTCGTGAGGGTTTCCAGAAATGTTACCCACAAACATTACTGACTCAATAAAAACTTGGTCAAACAGTGTTCATTTTAAAAGTTCAAGAAATGCAAGAAACCAACAGTGTCATTTTGGTGTATCAACAAATTTCCAAATAATTTAATATTCTCCACAAGTTAGAGACAAATTCACAGTCATCCTCAACTCAATGTGTGTGTGTGGATGGCACTATCAACATAACTTTTCATTTCAGAGTAAAACAATGACTAAATCTCCTGTAGAAAGTTTGTTTTGACTTCAAACCTCTCATGTCACTCACAATAAAGCACTCAGAGATTTGGTATTTCACTCAGTTTATATGTGAGGAAAAGAGTAAATAATGGAAAACAATCATCTCACATATAGTAGTAATATGAAGAACGGACTTTTCAAGAATGGAATGAACATGATCTCATGGACAGGAATATCAATTACTTTTTGAAATGTTGAATCAAACACCATAGGTCTTGGTTATTAAATCTCCACATCTACAGAACCAACCTTTACCTAAGATCAACTAGGACTTTGTTCGATTGTAATGGGGCTTGGGTAATGGTTAATAAGGGATGTCAAAGGATTTTAACAAAAATTTCTAGGAATGTATACACCCATTATATGAACAAATATGGCTATCAAAAATAAACCAATGTTGCGCACCATCAATTTTTCTTCATTCTCACATCTTTATCCTCATTGGATAATCATTTTTTTTTCTATTTTTCTTTTCTTCAACCTCTTTTTTTTTTTTTATAGAGGATTTATGAAATATCTCATATTTTGCTCTTCATGCCCTTTTGACACCAAGAATATCCATCCATACACATTCCCAGAAAAGTTGGGTAAAGGTTAATGGTTTAACAAATAAAAGTTAATCTAAGGCTCAAAAGGCTACAAAAAAGGTTAATGTTATGGGTAAGTTAAAAGGCTAGTTAATAGTCTAAAAAAAATGCCTAGATCATTTCCTAAGTTCGGGCCAGTATTATGACATCTCAATTGAATAAGCCAAGAAGTTCTAGTGTAATAATTCAATTTTGATGTCATTCCCAAAGCAATTGATCAGAAAAATAAGAATAATGAGATCATCAACGAGATAATACAGACTCAAGAAAAATCAGAGTTTATGTATAACCCTCAGAAAAATAGAAAGGCTCAAAACTTTCAGGGTTAAGTCTCCACTATTATTCTAAGGTTTTCTAGTATATATTTCACTCATCAACTTCAAGTTATGCTAATATGGCTCATGGTGCAAAGATAATTGAGTTGAAAATTCTTATGAACTAGATCTAGCTTAAGGATCATACTAAACTTTCAGTCTTTATCAATATACCAATATGTCAAGTTGGCTTGCATTTTCTTGAGTACAAAACATTTAAAAACCATTTTCATAATCGCAAAAGACCAAGTTTTCTTAACAGAAAAGTTTTTTTTTTTTTTTTTAGAATAAGAAAAGAAGACACTACGAAAAAAAAACGAAAAATTCACCAACTCATGAACCCTACCCCCAAACCTAATCCAAACATTGTCCTCAATGTTTAACAAAATAATTCTGACAAATGAATGAAGTAAGTACATGAGAGGAGGTTAGAACAGTATTACCGAGGTGAAGATTTTACCAATTTCCAAGAACTCATCCATCAATGAGGCTCATAAACATAAGAATCATGGAGTTTTCATTAGAAAACGATAAAATGCAGACTTGACACTAACAAAGAAAACTAAAAAGAAAAGGCAAGTTGTAAGTCAAAACTATTACGGAGCTAACAAGTATGAGTGAAACACAACGAAATAGGGTACTCGAAAATCAATCCAGACTAACAGCAAAGACACACAACTAAAGCTAGGCTGCCTCCTAGAAGCGCTTGGTTTTTCGTCATCAGCCCGACAAATATTCTTCCTAAAAAATGGTGTATCAAAAAGTGGAGAGGAAGAATATGACAAACACTTAGTCCATGGTCGTATATCAACAACCTGAACAGTTGAGGATCAGTCCACAAAAATATAGCAATCACATGGGGCACCAAATATACTAGGACATTCCAATAGTGACCAGTAGTCATACACAACAGATGATCCTTGCGTGCTCCAAAAAGGGAACATCCTATGTCAGGTTCCAAATCGGATGATTGGATAATTTGCACATTAGGATGGTGAAAACTGAAATCCTCACTACAACACAAGGGATCGGTGAAAGTAGCTTTAATAAATGGGAATGTGATGCAAGTAGATGAGACGATGGATATATCAGGTGGTACAGGCTCATCACATGAATCATATAGAGATATTGGTCTAGACAACTCATCACCTGAAAATGCATACCTGAGGGTGTCAGGTAATTGTTTAAGGTCAAGCTCAGGTGGCTCAACTGATGGGGCTAGTTTCGACTCACTGAGTGGAAGAGGCTTCACTTTAGACTTCCATTTATAACTAGGATCCACAATGGGGACTGAGTCAAGCAAATCATTGACTTCCCTAATGGAATCATCAACATCAAAGTCTAAATTAAATTGAGTGAAACAAGCCTCTAAACAGTCAAGGGGAGCCTCTAAAGAATGTTCACAGTTTGATTCGATGCATGAGTCACTAGGGATGCATGAGTCAACACGAGAAGGAGATGTCTGTAGTGTCTCAGAATCGACAGGTTCATCAATAAATGAGGCTTTATCATCTTTCTTATGAGATGAGGATGCAACCTGTCTAGACAACTCAATGATACCCATATCAGGCATTTCTACCTGATTGTCAACCAGTTGTCCACTCCTAAAGGTAGTAATGAATTGGACATCATCACTATCCAGCTCAGATGTGTCACTAATTTCAAATTGACCATTTGGGTTGAAAATAGATTGGCTAGGGAATTTTTCTGACTCTATCTCAGGAAGTGACTCAGCTATCTGACTCACAGTCATCTCAAGTTTCCGGATAGCTTGAGAGTTTTGTTGATAAATAGTTGGCAGTTCTGTGATATCATGAGAATTTTGCACTCTAATTAGTTCGGTGATAGCCTGAGAGTTTTGTTCGAGTATGGTTCCTGTTTGCTCTATAAAAATTTTCATGATATCCTCTAACTCATTATCAGGAATGAAAGCTTGAGGAGTCTGAGGAGTGTCTAGAGGGCCTTCATGGTACTAATCATGAGCCCATGAGAAGTCAGGATGATAGGCTAGACCTGGGTTGTAATAATCTAAATATGGATCATAATCAGGTCGTCGCATGTCATAAAATGAATTGACTTGCTCGGAAAAATAAGCTGGATAATCCCTTGTGTTCATTTTTTTTTTTTTTGAAAGCACTAACTCTAATAATATACACATGCTCACATGCAATCAGCAATCAATAAATGCACAAGAAACATGCCTCCCTAAGCAATCAACGTTTTTGGGATCAATTATCTTTTTATCTTTGGGGGACAATTATTTCTTATGTACTCTTTATAACACAGCAATGGGTGCTACAAGTTGATCCTAAGAGTGTACACTTTACACCGCAAAGTTCAAAATCAGTATGCTAGAGTTTTGTTTCAAAGAAACCGGATTATCGCACAAGAGAAGGAGGTCACAATGGTCCAATTAAATACTTCCTTGTGCTACCGCTCTGTAAGCCAATAGATGTGAGAACGATGTGATGTTAAATGCACACTTGAGGCTTGTGTTCCTAACCAAAAACTGTTGGTTACACCAATTCTTCTTGTGGATCGTAGCTTACTTATGACTCGGCGTACCGGGTAAATTACCCTTGTGGCAGTGGCCTCTCGGAGTTCATTGAATGATTAAACCCATCGTCACTTTTAGCTTAGGTCAACACAAAAATTATTGGATTCACCTTGGTCTTGGTTGTCCTATGAACACCGTACCTAAAAGAACGCTCTATCTAACTTGCTAATTGATTTTAACTATGTTAGACTATTGGTTGCACACAGCTGGAGTGATGAGGTGGGGATATCAAGTCCCACCAGTTTCTATTTATAAGCTGGGTCTGCTTATTATGAATTACTAAAGTTTAGCATCCACAATTATATAAATTTAACAACCAATCACACAATTTCAAACAATTACACCATGCACTCGTGTCGCTAATACATTGCGTGTGATAGAAATACTTACAGTGTGCGTATTCCAATCTGCACAAAAAGTTAGCACAATTCAAAAAAAAATGTCCGACTTCTTTTTATCCGTTTCATTCAATACACAAGCATATGCAGTTAAATTTACTGGTCTTGGACTTAGAAGTCGGATTTCTAAATCACAAGAAATTATTGGGTAACAATTAAAATTGTTTCCCTATATTTTCTTTTGACTTAGAAAATTTAGGGTTTATTTATTTATTTATTATTATTATTGTTTTTAGTGATTAAACAAAATGAAAAAAATAGTAAAGTTCTCAAAAATTATTACACCACACACTCGTAAAACGAGGTGAAAATAAAATTAAAACTCTCCTCACAAAATAAAAAAAATAAAAATAAAAATTTGCTTGATGTTTTGCAGGATCATCCAATTTTCTCGAGAAGCGTGTAATCTGCAAAATAAAAAAAAATTAGTGTAAAATGAACTTAATAAAAATAATTTTTTTTTTGAAATTTTTGTATTTTTTTGAATTTTTTTAAATTAGTGAAAATAAATCGTAAATTCAATTACACCGCAACCTTCCCCGGCAACGGCGCCAAAAACTTCGTGCGGATTTAACTAACCTAAATTAATAGGTTAATTCAACCCACTTGTAATAACCGCAAGTGCACGGTGCCTAACTGGTAGACAACGGCAAGTACGGGTCGATCCCACGAGGAAAGTGGATCCAATTGAATTTTAGAATTTAATTAAACTAATTTAGAGAAAATGGGGTTACAGCATTTTAAAACTAAACTAAAAATAAATATAAAAATAAGAAAAATAAAAAGATGGGCTTTGTGGGCTTGGGCTCACAAGTGAGTTAGCAAAATTATTTAATCTAAATTACTGAATTTAAAAACGAGAAGCTTTAGGGATGAGAATCCCTTGCTTACACCGAATATGTGATCGTTAAAATCCAATTAAATTATATAGTGTTTCTATTAAACATTAACAAATTATTTCAAGCAAAAACAATTTATCAAAAACTTTCAGAAATAAATTGTAATTAGTAATTGAGCACACAATTCAGTAAAATCAATCACAATAACTTATACAACCCATTTAGTTTGTCGCAAACTCAATGTGGTGGTACTCAGCAGTTGGTCCGAACACGAATCCCGATAAAATGAATTACACAAGCTTTGTGGTAGTACAGAGAGAAACCGGGGGTGCAAATAACAAAAATTAAAATTCTGTTATTTCCCGCTGAGCTACAGTAGCACCACAGTGTCGCTCGTCTTCTCCAGCGCGACAGCGGCTCTCGCGGTGATTTTCTTCGCTCCTCGCGGCCTTCCTCGTCCTCAAATCGTCTTCAGAACCTGCAAAAGAGAGAGAGGGTGAGGAAACAGTTATAAAACAGTAAAAACAAGAAGGAGGGCGAGGAACAGGGCTCCCTGTTTCTGGGTTGCGAACGCTGTCTCGCGAGGAGGTGGCGGTGATGCTTGGTCGGGTCGTGACGGTGGTCGTGAGAGAGGGAGTCAGGAAGAAGCTCGAGACGAAGAGAGGCCGAGAGAGGAGGAGGAACAGTGGTGGCGGCGAGGCGGGGCTCTGACGCGAAACAGGGTGTCACTCGCCTGTTTCGTGATTCTAGCAGTGATGGTGGATCGCGAGGTGCTGTCTGGAGGTGATGGTGGTGATCGGGGGATGGTGTTTGATGGATGATGGTGGTGGATGGATGATGGACAGGGAGAGGAGCAGGGAGATGCTCAGGTGATGTTTTTAACGTGAAACAGGGTTGTCACGCCCCTGTTTCACGGTGATTAGTAACGGTGGCAGTCTGTTGCGGGGTGGCTGATCGTGGTGGAGGCGGAGCTTAGTGGTGTGGCTGAAGATGGATGGGGAGGGTGATGAGAATCACCTTGAGAGAGGAAGAGGTTTTGATATTTTCTAATTTTTTTCCTTCCCCTCTTTCTCATCCATTGAATTTTTGTATTTAAATGGATTTAGGAGATAATGAATGTGGACAGGTTCAAGAGAGTGTTCAATGAGTGATTTAAGTAGGGAAATAAATCAAAATCTTTAGTGATTGAGGGAATGTGTCTAGGGTTTGAGTGGGCTTAGCATTGGATTTGAATTTAAGTTGTGGGCTTAGGTTTTTAGCTTAGGTTTTGGGTTTAGATGTGTGACCTTCTACTTTGTACCACCGCTCGAATCGACTAATGATCGTTCCTTAACTTGTCGCCTTAATATGATTTCATCGTTTACGCTCAAATTCCTACAAAGACATGAAAACGAAATAATTAATATACAATATAATAATCGAAACACTAACATGTATAAATTAAGGGATATATTATGTAATAATTATGTGAATATCACCTAGCTGGTGCCGACTAGCAATGAAAGCTTCGAAAGCTTCTGATCAAAACTTGGACTTGTAGCCCCCACTGCATGGTGTAGATAGTCTAGAAGGTAGGATCATATTCAATCCCGAACTAATTTTGATGGCTAGCCAAGGGAAGGTTTGTGATGAGATTATAAGGGAGCATCTCGAGAAAAAGAACGCGGCTACGTCGAGTCAAGAGGATTTTGTTGATGTTCTGCTTCGTGTGCAGAAGAGCGAAGATTTGGAGGTGCCCATTACTGATGACAATCTCAAAGCACTTGTTTTGGTAATCAACTCACTAAACTTGTTTCATTTTATTTTTAATCATTTTTCCCTTAATTCAGTGCGAAAATAACAAATTCTATAAAATAAATCTAACAATGTAAAATTATACAATTTATAAGAAAACATAGTACATAATTTAGTCAAATAACATTTGCAAATCAAGAGATCTGGTATATGCTGAGTATACGAATCAAATAAATAACATTTGCGAAGGTGTCCCATCCCGCGATTTCGATCTCATCCTGATTCTGTCTCGTCCCGTCCTGATTTTTTCGAGTCTTAATGAGATTGAATAATTTCATCCGATCTCGTCTCGTACCATTCTAGAATGAGATGGGATAGGATGGAGATTTTCAATCTCGCCAATCTCGTCCCGTCCCGAGCTATTTTTTTATATTTATTATTAATATTTTTGTTTATTTATTTATTTATTTATTTTTATTCATATAAACTTATAGATGACTGACAGAAACTCATGGTGTTTGTAGTGGTAATAAAAATGTTACTTCAAGAAACAAATATTCATTGAGCAAGAGAAAGATAACAGACTGTTGTTTGAATTCTCAATAAAAGTGGCTCCAATTATTTAACTTTCAAATATTGATAATACCCAGGTGAAAATGAAAAATGACAATTAACTGAGTAATACATATTAAGAAGGGAACATTCAGGGGCAGAGCCAAGAATTTGAGATGCCCCGGACTGTAAAAATAAAATTTGTTAATTACAATATATGTATTGATAGTAAACCATTATGAATATTTTAGAGCGTCACCAATAGGTCTATATTTTTTTCCTAACAAAAGATGAAATGTTATTTTGTCAAAGAACCATGAATTTTGTTTTCCACAGTAATGAAATTGTAAAATCTGTTAGGAGGCCATCACAACAACACAATACTCTTAGTGGGTCCCATTTATCATGTCATTTTCTAAAAGTCAAACTCACTCGACTTCATTGTTAGGGGTTTTAGTTGCTATCCTTATATTTGCATGCCACATCTATATCTAGTTATAAGAAAGTTATTTTTTACGCTCTTATATGATGATAATCTTTACGGCAGTGTTGATCTCGTCCCGTCCTGAACCCATTTAGGATGGGAAGAGGTCGGGATGTGGTTTTTTTCCATCTCGTCCCATTTCAATCCCGTTTGAATGAAATGGAATAGGGATGGGTATATCTCATCCTATCCCATCCCGTGCCCACCCCTAATCAAGAGCTATAAAAATCTCATGATGAATAAAATAGGTCGAGAGCCTTCACTATTATTTTCAATTTCATGTCAAAGAAATTACAAGTTTTTTATGGGTACTTTATTGTAAGATTGCCTCATTGTTGATTATGAGGAGAAATTTTGTTCTGCTTGTAGGACATGTTTGTTGCGGGGACTGATACAACCTCGGCAACCCTCGAATGGACAATGACAGAGCTAGCAAGACACCCAAGAGTCCTACAGAAAGCCCAAGAAGAAGTGAGGAAAATTGCAGGGACCAAAGGCAGAGTAGACGAAAGTGATCTCCCACAGCTGACCTACATGAAATCTGTAATCAAGGAGACACTTAGGATACATCCCCCAGTGCCACTACTTGTTCCCCGCGAATCCATGGAAGAGTGCACAGTCGATGGTTACACTGTTCCTGCCAAGACTAGAGTACTAATCAACACCTATGCAATAGGGCGAGATCCAGAGTCTTGGGATAGGCCTTTGGAATACATTCCGGAGAGGTTTGTTGATAGTAGCATTGATGTAAAGGGGCAAGATTATGAGTTGCTACCATTTGGAGGAGGCAGGAGGGGGTGCCCTGGGTATTCGTTCGGACTGGCTACTATAGAGACTGCGTTGGCTAGAATGTTGTATCATTTTGATTGGGCATTGCCGCCTGGTGTTGGAGCCGATGATGTTGATCTTAGTGAGATTTTTGGGTTGGCTACTAGGAAGAAGGTTGAACTGGTTCTTGTGCCAACTATCAACAAGGACTATGAGTTCAAGGGGGTTGATGCCATTGTAGGTTAAGTTTAAATCATGCCTATGAAAATGAATAACTTACAATAGAAAGCAGCACTTGATAAGAACGGAAATTAAATTTGATTTGAGTTTTTTAAGACATTGTTATGCATGACCGTCTTATATGAATTAAACAAAGAGATAATTAACTTCTAACATGACATAACATTTGATAATTAACAAAATATGACGAAATGACATTAAATCTTGTGATGTCATTTTGTCCCTTGATTCTCGAGAGCCAAGCTGACAGCGCCAAGCTTGTGCCAGGTCAGTCCATCACCATCCATTTTCAGCATCTCTAAGATGATGAATGGTGATGGGTTGGCCTAGCACGAGTCTGACACTGTCGGCCCGACTCTCTAGCAAGACTCCATTTCGTCATATTTTGTTTCTTAGGTCACTGGTAACTTTTTTAGTTTACTTGAGTTGCAACTTTGTTAATAGCAAATATTTCACTGTTCTAAAGGTCAAATTTACGGCTTGCTGTTGAAGTACTCTGAAAGAAAAAAGGTTGAAATACTCTATCTGTTTGGTAGCATAGAAAATAGACATAAAACCGTGAGATCGATTCCTGTCAGTAAATAGACAACAAGGGAAATGGTTAACCAAACGTGCCCTTACTAAAATTGCACAAGGAACAAACCAAAGTCATTATTTCCATTTTTATTGGGTGTGTTTGATTTCTTTTTCCATGGAAAATCACTAAATAATGGAAGCATAGTGCAAGAGAGGGGAGAAAAAGGGAAGTGAGATGGAAGTTTTTTTTTTTTTTTTTTTTTGAAAAGCAAGCGTGGGGGTTTATATGGGCTTCCCAGACCACTGAAAAAAAGAAGGAAGACAAATTATATCTCAGTTACATTCGAGTGTATTTTCTACCTCTAGCATCATAAAAAACAATCTTTCCAATGTCCTCCGCAAAGGAACTAGGAGTGATCTCTACAAACTCATGATTTGGTAGAAGGCTGGCTAGTTTATCAGCTACTTGGTTCATTTCCCGTACTGCATGCATTACCCTGCATTCTGCAAAGACCACCCGCTGAATGCCATGTCGATGTGCTAGTCTGATTCCTAGCTCAATGCCCTGTAACTCATGCAGGATGACAATTTGTGCTCTTCGAGACCCTGCTGCTGCGCCACCACATGTCCCTAATGATCCCTTATTACTACACCGTAGCCCCCTTTATTACCCTTGAGAGAGCCGTCTGTATTGAGTTTGAACCAACCTATATCAGGTCGTTGCCATGCATGCAGAGTGCTTGTGCGCAACTAAAACTGGGCTCCAATCCTCTATCTGTCAAAGAGCTCTCTGTTATCAGCACTGTCTTCTACTTGTAGATCCAGAACTAAGACTCGCAATCTGACATCTTCAATGACATTGGGGACCAAGTCAGCCGCTACTTTGAACTGAGATTGGAACACCCTGCAATTTCTTTATGTCCATAGGTGATAAATGGTTGCATTCAAGGCCAACTTTTTCAACATCGAGCTAGGTGATGCACCAATGAAGTGCTTCTCACACCATTTCCACTCTGCTTCCCAATCCATTGGTTGATGTCTGTAGCCTAGGTGGGTGAGGATACGCAACCAGACAAACCATGAATACCTACACCTGAAAAACAAGTGCTCTTCACACTCTGACGCATTACCACAGAGAGGGCACATTGAGCATTCTATAACTCTCCATTTTTTCAGTTTGTCCTGGATTTTGAGCGCCTTGTGTCTTACTAGCCATATAATGAAACTGTGTCTGGGTATCCTACCTGTGAACCACATTAGTTTGGACCAAGATACTGCTTGCATTCTCTGTCGCGGTGAGTAGTAAGCACTTTTGTTTGTAAACTCCCCTTCATGATCCCCCATCCAGATGACTTCATCCTGAAACTCACTATCTAGTTCCACTGAACCAAGTTCTTCATAGATATCAGCCAAATTTGGTCTGTCTTGCAGCCTAGTGTTCCAGTTATTGTCTGTAATAAGGGCACTCACCTTAGCATTGCGGTGAAGCGTTGTGTGGTATGTCAGATGTTGAGGGAATCTGTGAAGAAGAATGCCTAATGGGTGTCACGAATCCTTCCACAAAAGAGTGTATTTGCCATCACCAATTGAATGAACAATCAGAGAGGATGCTTGCACTCTGGATTGAAGTATTTTGCACCAACACCAGGAAGATTCACCAAGAGTGTCCATGGTCCAGAAATTTTTTTCTTTGATTAAATGTCATTTTGTCCACTGTACCCAGAGATTGTTCTTGTTGGAAACAATGTTCCATACATGCCTCATCAAAGCGGCTTTGTTTGAAGTCTCAATACACCTCACCCCCAGACCTCCTTCATTATAAGGGCTACATACTTGTTTCCAGTTAACCATAGGTGTTTTAGTGTACTCATCAGAGCCTGACCACAGGAAGTTCCTCATGATTGTTATTATATCCTCTCGAACATTGGAAGGTAAGACAAAACAAGAAGTCCAGTACACGTGTAGGCTATTCAGAACGGCTTTGATCAGAGTTAGACGACCTGCATATGAGAGAGTCATATTCTTCCAAGATTATACTCTTTTACGGATTCTATCTATCAATGGTAAGCATTGATTGTAGTCCAGTCGAGAAGAAATTAGCGGTAGTCCTAGATATTTCACTGGAAGAGTCTCCAGTTTGAATTCCAGGCACCTAGTTATCAAATCAAACTCCTTATTAGGGATCCCAGCAGCAGAGAGGTTACTCTTAGAGCAGTTAATGGCAAGTCCCGTGCTTGAATTGAAGAGGTTCAAAGCAGTAGAAAGAGCAGTTGCAGATTTGATGCTACCATGGAAGAACACAATGAGGTCATCTGCAAAGGAAAGGTGGGTGATCTGTGGGTTATTACATTTAGGATGTAGAATGTATTTTGCCTCTAATGAAAGCAGACGGGTCCAAGCTAACCAATCTATACACCACTTTCTTCATCCTGTATGTCAAGATCTTGGTGTTGCATTTGTACAATACATTATAACAAGATATCGGTCTGAAATCACCCAGATAAGATGCATTAGTAACCTTAGGAATCAAAGTAATGTACGTCGCATTTACCTCACCTAGGAGCTTTTTACTTCTGAAAAAGTTTTTCACTGCCTTTGTGAAATCATTCTCTATAACCCTCCAAGCTGTTTTGAAGAATATGGAAGAGAAGCCATCCAGGCTAGTGCCTTATCAAATCCTACTAAGGAAAAAGCTTCTGTAATTTCATTCCTGGACACCTCTTAGTTCAGCTCCATAGCCTCTGCTTCAGTTATGGTTCTTTCAACATGTAAGCCATCAATAACTCCTATGTCATAGGCACCCTGGTCTTTAGCAAAAACCCTTTCAAAATGTTTGATGCACTCAGCCTCAATGTCCTTCATATCCTCTAGGTAATTGTCAATTGAAGTTGATTTTGTAGTACTTCCAAATACCAACATTTATTAGGGTTATGGCATTATCTTCAGAATTCTATGGGTTTTACGGACGAACGCATAAATCAAAGACTATTCTGTTTAGTGACACAAATACCAAAAGTAAATCGAGTACTTTTGCATGAAAAAAAAACACTATGTAACCCTACATACTATAAACAAAAAGTCTAGAGAGTCGGGCCTCTAGCGCTAGGGGAGGCTGTTAAGCACGTTTTTAAGAGAGAATAGCCAAGTCCATCATTCATTTTTTTGTTTCTTGTTTTCTCTTATCTACTTTGGTTCTCAACTTTTTTTTTCACATTTATGGACTTTTTTTTGTTCATAATAGCTCAATCAAAATGGGTTTTTCTTTGTTTTGAGTTTAAGCATCATTTGATCAATGGGTTTCTTTTGATCGGACTTCGAACTCAAAGCTCGGTCTCTTCTTTCACTCAGAAGATTCAAAGAGTTGGAGAAAGATCAGCCGATTGAATTATCTAATTCATCTCCATTGGGTTCTTCACTGGTTCAGCTGATTGTGATCTTTCTCCCACTGGTTCATCACAACACAAACCATATCTCTTCTCTTCATTGGGTTTTTCACTGCATATATTTGTCTCCACATTGGGTTCTTCACTGCATAGATTTCTTTCACTGTAAAGAAAATGTGTGTTTTGAGAAAGAAGAGAAGATAAGTGTTGCTAAAAGATCTGTTTTTGGGGAAGGGGAGTTTGTTTTGACTCTTGTTTTAATCTCTCACCTCAACACGTGTTAAAGAGCACGGCCCGGTGCTAGGGCCTGACTCTCTAGACTGATTGTACTATGAAATATGAGCTTGGCTCACTAGCGAGGAAACCAACGAGCACTACAAAAAACGAGGTCTAAACCGGCACTTTCACGACAGAGTTTCACTGAAAGCACCGGTAAAACATTATCATTAACAGCGTTTACGATATCAAGCGCCGAGAATAAAATGAGTCTCAAGCACTCCCGGCATTTATAATAAAGCGCCGGGACATATCACCCTAAATCGGCGTTTTACTTATAACACCCCGGAAAAGATTACCCTAAACCGGCGTTTATTCTCTGAAGCGTCGGTAAAGATGAAAAAACCCGTCATAAATTCGAAATAAATTTGTATTTTTGGAAGCGCCGTATTTAATGTAAATAAGCGCCGGCAAAGATCGAACAATATCGGCATTTTATACAAAGCGTCGGTACAGAATAACCAATACCGGCATTTTACTCAAAGCGCCGGAAAAGTGTAACCAATACCGGCATGCTTTTGAAAGCGTCGGTAAAGAGTAACCAATACCGACACCGTATTTTGAAGCGCCGGGCAAGATAAAAAAAACCCTCCCACCTAAGGGTGGGCATCCCATCCCGCGATTTCGATCCCGTCCCGATTTTTTGGGTCTTAATGAGATTGAATAATTTCATCCCGTCCCGATCTAGAATGGGATGGGATGGGATGAAGATTTTCAATCCCGCCAATCTCGTTCCATCCCGAGCTAATTTTTCACTCTGGTATTAATGAGTATTTTCAAGAATACGTCCCTCAACTTTGTTAATGCTTCTCATAATGACGTTAATGCTTGAAACCGGCACATTATTAGCTTTACCGGCGCTTTTAAAAACGCCGCTTAAAACAAATTTGTTGTAGTGGAGGGAGGGAGAGGGACCCTCCATCCCCCTCGCAATGTGTGCATCCCATCCCTTACATGTATCACGAGGGAAATGGAGGGTCCCTGTTTTCCTCACTGATTTCCTCGACAATTAAGATTCCCCATGAAATATCCCAAAGACACTTCACATTGTGGTCTACCGCAATGCTTGAATTGATCATTTGAACTTGTGCAATAATTGCTTAATTGAAACCAAAAGCTTCCTTTATCCCTATCCACTTTGCTGCAGAGTACCTCTGCATCCATCACAGTGAGCTAGTACGTACTTGTTGACTAATGGATTGATTTCATATAGAACTTAGTGTTGCTCACTTGCTCTTAGTAAATCACGAGCTACAGAGGACTACTATGACTTATCCATGTGCAAAATAATTTGCATGTTGAATGGTTAAGGTTATGGTGGTTTAATTTTTATATTGAGTTTTATATCGACCAATAGCACGTTTTCCTTTCAAAAAAAAAAAAAAAAGTATCTACATGTTTCACATGGGAGGCTGATTGATTTGTTTAAGGGCATCTCTAATGGTAAATATTAAATTTGATATCAATCATACCTCATTTTAATCAAAAACTAAATTTAAAGAACTCTTAATTTTTCAATTTTTCATCACTCCAACTTTATTCCGTACAATTTTTTCATCATTATTTAAATATATTTTTCTACTTTTTATATTATCAATTTGATTTCAATTATACTATTATTAATTTCAATATAATATAATTAAACTATTAATAATTTTAATTATACTATTATTAGATATATACTATTATTAATCTCAACATAAATATATATTATTATTTCACCATTGTAAATATCCTAGTTATTGCAACACTTTTGTAAATATACTACTTCCTTGTAATCACATGTTCAAATTTAATGTTTATAAGTTAATGTTAAAGACACCCATCACTCAACCTCGAATGAGAAATGTTGTATTTGCACATTTTATGTGACTTCAAATTTGAAATTCCCTTTCCTTTATTGCACAAAACTTCTAGGAGATGATCTGCACTCTATTCTTATTTTTATACTCGAGGCTTTGTCACATGCATGTTAACCATCACTTTTATGTTTTCAATTTCAGACCATATTTGTTCTTATTATCAATTTATCATAGATTAGGTTATTCCTCGTACCATTGGCACTTCGTGTATAAATATTTTCCAAAATATAGAGTTCAAGGTCTTTGTTTTAATGCCCCTTTAGAAGATTGTCTCACTGAAAATGCATATTTTTAATTAAAAACAATGACGTGAAATGCAAGAGATTTTAAATGCATATTTTGAACACTTAAGTTTTTGTATTGATCGTGATTTCTTTGGAAAGATCTTCAAAAATGTATTCCAACAATATCAAGTTTATTAAAATTGGACAATTAAGTATATATTTATGACAATTTTAATTTTGAGAAAAAAAAAAACATAATTTCTCTCTTCGCCACATGTACATTCCACAATTTTTCTCATTTTATTTTTCATTCTACATATTTCATAATTACAACATATGTCATTATAGAGAACAAATCTCAGCCATCAAGATCTTCCCAACTCTCAATCCTAGCCGTCATTTATCTCCCAAACATTGAAATACCCTTTTGATTTTTAATATAGTTTTTTTTTCCAAAATATGGAGTTCAGAGCCTTTGTTTGAGTGCACATTTAAATGATTGTCTCATTGAAAATGCATATTTTAAATTAAAAACTGCGACATGAAATGCATGAGATTTTAAATGCATATTGTGAAAACTTAAGTTTTTGTATTGATCATTGATTTCATTGGAAAGATCTCCAAAATATTTTTCAACAATATCAAGTTTATTAAAATCGGACAATTAAGTATATAGTTATGACAATTTTAATTTTGAGGAAAAAAAAGCAAACTCTTATTTCTTCACCACATGTACATCCACAATTTTTCTCATTTTATTTGCCCTTCTACATATTTCATAATTACAACACATGCCATTATAGAGAACAAATCTCAACCCTCAAGTTTCAATCTTTGCCGTCATTTATCTCTCAAACATTGAAATACCCTTTTGATTTTTAATATAAGTTTTTTTTTTCAAAATCGAGAATTCAGGGTTTTTGTTTGAGTGCTTATTTAGATGACTATTTCATTGAAAATGCATATTTTTTATTAAAAACTTTGACATAAAATTCATGTGATATATTTATGAGGTTTTATATTTTTTGTATTGATCATTGATTTTATTGAAAAAAATCTTAAAAAATGCATTCCAAAAATATAAAGTTTATTAAAATCGGACAATTATGTATATATTTATGACAATTTTAATTAAAAAAAACAAATTTTCTCTCTCCACCACATGTACATTCCACAAATTTTCTCATTTTATTTGTCATTTTACATATTAATATTTCCAGCATATGTAATTATAGAGAACAAACCTCAACCCTCAAGATTTTCCCAATTCTCAATTCTCAAGATTTTATTTGTCATTTTATTTATCTCTCAAACATTGAAACACCCTTTTGATTTGTAATATAGTTCTGTTTTGAATTCATGAGATTTTAAATGCATATTTTGAAAATTTAAGTTTTTGTATTGATCATTGATTTTATTGGAAAGATCTTCAAAAATGCATTTCAACAATATCAAGTTTATTAAAATCGGACCATTAAGTATATAGCCATGACAATTTTAATTTTGAGAAGGAAAAAAAAATTCTCCGCCACATGTACATTCCACAATTTTTATCATTTTATTTGCCATTCTACATATTTCATAATTACAACATATGTAATTATAGAGCACAAATTTCAGCCCTGAAGATATTTCATAATTTCGACAAATCTTCGATGTACTACAACTCTAATGTTCCATACCAAGGATTGTGATTTTGTTTTTCGAGTAAATTTTGGTTTCATGATTTTAAGAAATATTTCGGTGTGTAAAGAAAATTTCGAGGATAAATGAAATATATAATGAATTTCAAGAGTATATTAAATATATGAAAAAAATCTGCAAGTAATAAATGTACTAAACACATTAAATGAAACCAAAATACTTATAATTAGAAAATCAATGGGTAGTTTAAAAATCAATATATATGTAGAAGAAGTGATAACTAGGAAATTAGGGGGTGGTTTCAAAAATTAATAAGTAATTAGAGTAATTATAAGAATAAAACTCGAAATATACGAAAAAAAATCCCGAAAGTTTTCGAAATTTTTTTGAAAATTTTCAAAAAAATCATTGAAAAAATGTAAATTTTAGTAGCTAGTTTTGTATTTTTAAAAAATATACGAAAAAAAACCCAAATTTTATGAAAAAAATTCGAAATTTTTGGAAAAATCCCCTAAAAAAACGTAATTTTTTATTTAACCCTTTTTCTTTTCATAATTAAAAAAAAAATCGTATAATTTCGCGAAATCACAATCTTTGGTTCATGCAAGCATGCAAAAATGATTAAAAGGATCCTAGGGTTAAAGTTCTACAATCCTAATGACACATGTCTTGGCTCGCCTCTTCTCATGCCAAAACAATGATTCAATTCATTATTGATAAAATCAATGTCAAACTCTCAAGTTGAAAATCCAAAGTGTTTTCTCAAGTGGGCAAAGCAGTCATGATCAAAACTGTTCTCAACTCGATTCTGGTTTATAACATGCAAACTTTCCTTTTTCCTAATTCGATCACTGCCAAAATTGATGTTCTCGCTCGCAATTTCTGGTAAAATGAGACAACAGCTCGCAAAGCTAAGAACATGTGTACCTGGGATCGCATCACTCAGCCTCGCCATCTGGCGATTTTAATATTCACTCAATCAGGAATAAAATTTTGCCTTAATGGCAAAAGGCATGTGGCAAGTCATCTATTCCTCTCATAGCACTCGTGTTACCCAATTTAAAACACTCTATTTTAACACCAAAAGCCTCCTCCAAATTTTCAAACCTCCATCCTTGACTTATTTTGCTTGGAGAGGCAATCTCACTATTTTTGCCAGAATTAAGCGTTATATTAAATGGCAAGTGCTGTCAGATGATAATATTGACCTTTGGAGGGAATGTTGGTAACTTTTGACCAAATGTCACTACAAGAAAAATGTTGATTCATAGCGTTTCAAAAACGCTATGGTAGGATACCATAGCGTTTTAGTAAACGCTATGACAGCCGACGCTATAATAGACCCAGGGGCTATTATAGCGGTTTTAAAACGCTATGGTAAGTTTGGCTTTTATAGCGGTTTAAAAACGCTATGGTAGAGGATACTATAGCGGTTTAAAAACGCTATGGAAATCTACCATAGCGGTTTAAAAACGCTATGGTAAGTATACACAGCAATTTTTTTTTTTTTTTTTTTTTACTATCAAATGACTTTTTATTACATCTCATAAGTTTTATGTCTAGAAAATAAAAATTTTAATGTGCCAAAGTTAAACATTTCCATGAATTAATGTCCCAAAGTTAAACATTTTCATGGGATCTGTACAATCAAGCATCCACAAAATGACAGCAACACTAAGCCTTTACAGAGAAAGTAAATCAGTCATGAAGAAAAGAAACTTATTTCTCAAAACGTAGTTGCCATGGCTAGCTTAAAATGGAAATACAACAGATGAAACCACTTGGTTTTAACTGGATGTTACTTTCACGAGGACAAAAAACGACTACACAACACTTCCCCAAAAGTGTATTCTTGCCCTCAACAGCCTCCTCCTGATGGCCCTGGACCTCTGTCTAGTATAAAACTGTAGCTATATCATTGTTTTCGGAATGCCCGTGCAAAAGGGTTGGTTGCTGCATGCACCACGCCCTGGACAAGGTTGGCGTTTGATCCTTCTGCTTCTTGTTCTCTTTTCATTGTCAAGGTAATCAGACCCTTAGTGACACGCAACACATGGACACTAACTTCTTGGCCAACCTTAAGTGCAGACACACTCTTTTTATAGGCAAACCCATCATCAGATTCCAACCAGGCACATCCATTGAGCCAGAGCCAGTCCTGCAAAAACAACATATATATGAATAAGACTTGAGGGACCTAATAACATTAAATTGGAAAAAGCTTTGAGAATTACTAGGAGTCGACAGTGTAAATCAGCTATAGTGCAACATATGCTTAATCATCTGAATTCTCAAAGGAGAAAAACAGAAGTGAGAACATATATCATATAAGTTATAACATGCAACAACAGATTAGCAGATTGTTCCAGTCATGAGATATGCAGGATAAATAAAACTTCAGGCGTTCTGTTCCTATTATCCCATACCACTACAAGTACTTACCGTGTCCTCTATTTTGTATTCCTACATCCATTATACAGGGGAAAGTCCCATTGCTATCACTAGAAGGACTACATCAGCTACACATTTTCATTTTTGTGTTGGCAGTTGTTCATATGATGTTCTGTGTCACTACAATGCTTCTTGGAGGGGCAAAAGTAAGTTATCCCTTTATTCTTCTACCTATGGTTGGGAGGCAGTACACTAAATGAGCTACATAATCAGACTTGTTTACATTTTTTCAGGCTGCGTGCAGTAGGGTATCGGAGAAAATCATTCAATATATCATACAGAGTAATGTCTGCTGGAACCCTAGTAATAATCAAGGGATGAATACGTCCCAATATATGTCAAGAGCAGGTTTGAAAAAGTTAACAGACAAAAAAAAGGAGACAATGCACTTTGAGATTAAAAGATGAGAAGCAGAATAACTCTTGAATGAGCATACCGTGGTATTCTTCTGATGGAGACAGCACTAACTGGGGTCTCAGTTTCTGCCCGTACTATAAGAAGACTTTTGACCTATGATGGAAGGAGGGAAAAAATGAAGGTCTTGATAGTTTTACAGTGAGCTAATTTCTGTTACCGAGATATACATATCAACTGTAAATACTTTTATAAGCCATTACTCACCAGCAGAAGTCCAATTATTTTCCTCGGATTTCCATAATAGACAGGAACTCGACTATGACCCCGAGCAATAATTTTTCCAATTGCTTCCCTGTATTTTCAAAATACCATGTTCCTCATTAGCTTTTGTCTCAGTAATTAGTTGTGAACTGAAAAAAAATGTAATAAATGTTTGGAACAATAACAAAAAAAAACAATAAAACAACCTCTAAAATTGGAGTTGGTGACAATTAAATGTAAAAAAGTTGATCTAACATAATATACTTGATAAAGGGTAAGGACATAGAAATAGAAGGCGAGGAATGGTTGAAAAACAGAAGACAAAAGTATTCTGAAAGACTAGAAGGAAATTAATCCAGCTACATATGCTACAGGTTCTGAAACTTCTAGGTCACTCAATGATTGCCAAATCATATGCGACATGAGGAGAATAAACTAGTAATTTGCTTCTTTGAAGGCAAGTGAAATTAGATGCAAATAATCTGAATAAAAGTAGGTTGAATTTTAGTTGAGGAGATCTAGGTAACAGTGAAACTCAATATGTTTTCTAGGACTGTTTGGACTGTCCATTTACTGTCCAAAATATTTGTACACAATTTTACATTTTTGCAGGGTCTGATACAAAGTAAACGAAGCATCGCTTCCATGTTTTTTGCAGTGTCATACACTTTTCTGCAGATTTTGTTACTCAAGGTTGCTGCAGTTTTGGGTGCTGGAACACCCAATTAGTTCTTGGCCTAACTCTTCTAATAGAGTTCTTTTATATATCTAAAACACTATTAAGAAAAGAAAGAAAAAAATGGTTTGAGATTTGGAACTTCAACCAAACTCTTACTCTCTTCAAGAACATCATAACCAACATAATCAATAACATTATTTCATGGGGAATACGGATGTTCTCTTGAGCTAAGCTAACAAAACAGCTTCTAAAAACTTGGAAAAATGTGAAGAACATAGAAAGTTATTGTCCATAGTTAAAACTCAACCTCCAATTAGTCATATAACAAGCTTAGTTATTAGGCTCGCATTACCTCATGCTCCTTCAGCTTCTTATCCAATGCTGCAAAATTATCCTCTGAGTCGTACTGACCAGAATGGTAAAAGCATCGACTTAGAAATTGCTCCATTTTTTCACTGCAGTTCTCCCTAAAATAGAAAAACAAACCCCAGATTAAATCCCATGAAAATCACACAACAAATACTATAATGAACTATGCCGAACAAACAAACATGCAGCCAGGATACATTAGTAACCTTATTTACGGAATCAAACAAGATTTTGAAGAAAATTTTAGATTTACCGCACACCTTTTATCAATTCTGCAAGTAAGAGTCCTGCTAACCATCTCTCTCAACTCCGCGTCAGTCATTTTACTCCGAGCATAACCAAACACGGTAAAATGCTGCAGCCATAAACATCCCCTTACATTGTTTGACTTATAACATAGAACAATAACACTAATAACACCAAGTTTAATGTAATAATCAAGGAGAATGAAAATTCAGAGAAGTCAAACCTCAGGGAGACAATCTTCATAATAAAGTGCAAAAAGTGCAGGAAATATCTTCTTCTTGGCCAGATCCCCGGATGCACACACCACAGTGATTGTGACAGTGGACTCCTTTCCTTTCAAATCAATGCCTGCTACATCTGTAACTTCCACTGCTGGTGTAATTGGCGGTAAATCGCTTTTCAATTTCTCAGAAGGAGTCTCCTTTGCAGGTGGAGATGTCGTCGCGATCACTGTACCTATTCGATCAATTGACAATTATCAATCCAATCTTACATTTCGACATCAACAAAATAATTTGAACTAAAATTTAATACCAGAGCCATACAATCTAAAAATATACAAATTAACCCAAAAGAGTCAATAATCCAATAAAAGAAAGAAAACCCCAACATTGAAACGAATAAAAAAACAGATATAAAGAGTTTCACAATCAAAACAAAAACCCTTCTCTGTTGAACAATTTCAAAACAAAACCCCTTCTTTGTTGAACAATTTCAAATATGGGTAGTCAAATCTATCGACAAATCGCATCTAATTGAACATGAAAAACACAGATTCAACAATAAAACAGAGAAAAGAGAACAAGCTGAACTAAATTGAGCAAATAACAAAACAAATTAAACAAACCCCAAAGATGAATCAATTAAACAATCAATATTGAACAGCAAACAAAAAATCCCCCAATTATACTAACAGTACAAGAATCGAATCAAAGCAAATAATTAAGTTCGACAAGTGTACCTTGAACAAAAACTTGAACTTTTCAGGAAAAAAAGTAAATCCTTTGGTTTCATACAGAAATCAAACAGGACAAAAAAAAAAACACAAAACGCAGTAATTTATTGGTGGCTGGGGAATTGCTTAATTGTGTAGAGGGAGGAAAGTCAAAACGAAGAAGAAATTAGAGAGATTACCTGAAGATGAGATGGAGGAGAGCAGGGCGTGATGGATCTATTGGTGGCTGCGATATGGACATGTGGCTGGCGACGTGAAGAGAAGGTTGTAGAGATGATGTTTGTTGTTTGCGTGGAGGAAGAAGAGAGAGAAGGATCTGTCACTCCCCCGATATCTGTCTCTCAATCTCTTTAAGGAGAAGGAGATAACAACTCTTTAATCTGTATCTCAATCTCTTTAATTGGTTGTTGAGGAAGAAGAGCGTGAAGGAGATGAGAGTTCGCATTCTTAAGTCAAAGAAAAATTGGGACCTTCAATAACCCTAACTCCAAATCAATTGAGAAAGGAAAAGCTAGAGAAAATGGAGAGAGTAGAGAAGAAGACAGAGAGATGAATAGAGTGGGAGAGAGGCAACTACATGAGCGAGAGGGAAGGAGGGAGTGAGAGGCGTTCTATTTTTGCTTTTGGTGAAAAGATTTGAGCGGTTTTCCCATAATTTTGAGCAAAATTATAGCGGGGTCAATTTTTCCATCTCCCGCCCCTTATTCAATAACGTTTTAATAATGAAATGTGATTAAAACTATTCTTATCATAGCATAAGTATTAAAAACGCTATGCTCAAATGCTATTAAAAGCCAGTTGTGTTGTAGTGTGTATTCTCAATCCCAAGACCCCAAATTTGCCCAACAGAATTTCGGAGTTGTGGACCATTCATAATAGTCAACACTCTCAATGGAATGATAGCTTAATCAATTTTCTCTTCCATGCCCCTGTGGCTAGTGACATTCAGGATATTCTATTCAGACGCATAGATTGTCCTCACATACTTATCTGGCTCCTGGATAAATTTTTTTTTCATCGTCAAGAACGCTACCAAAGTGTTAACTTTAGAGCAATCTGAATGTTCCACCTCAATCCCTCCCTCTCTTGACATAGATGTTAAGATGTTACGAGAATTGTGGAGAATCAAGGCGCCTCCCTCTGCCATTTTTTTAGTATTGAAGCTCAATCAAAATATATATCCTCTATACCATGACTAATCTCACCTGACTTCACACACATTTGGAGGATTGTTGTGTTTTCTGTCACAGCCACACAGAAGATGCTACTCATCTGTTTTTCCTCTGTCCGATCATTCACCAACGTTGGCTTGTCTCGCCCATCCCAATCGATTGGCTTCATGATAAGTTTGGGGTTCCTAATATTACTTTTTTCCTTAAGTTCACGTGGGACACTATGAACACCTACTCTGAGATAAAGGAGGAAATGCTCTCCCAATTTACATATTTTATTCAAACTATTTGGCAAACACGTAACAATTGTATTTTCCACAAAACCAAATTCAACGCTAAAAAGTTTCAATTGTCTTTTCATAGCACCTAGTCTGCTTGGAAACACCAGTGATTTGTACTAACTCCACTTACTCGAGTCGTTGGGGTGCCCTTACCACTATTGACACTAACGATCATGTCTCTATTTATCATGTCTTTGAAACGTCTGTTATCGACACTCGGTCAATTCCCTATTCCTCTTCGCCACCTCTTATTGGCCCGTGCACTAATATAGCCACTACCCGGATAACAATGATACGTGCCCAAATTCATTCAACGAGAAGTCACATACTAAACCTTAGAATCCTCACAGCTCAAACATATTCATCATTCCCTAGATCCGGATATGACAGTGGTCACATATGATGCTATTTTTTTGCCCATTCTCGACAAGGAACGGTCGGAGATTTTGCAGTCAACTTGCATGGGGAGGTGATGGATATTATTATGGCAGAGTGTCAGCTGAAATGGCTAGGGCTGAAAACCGAACCGACGGTTCAGTTTTTCACTTAAACCGTGAACCGAACCGACTTAGGTCGGTTTTTAAAACTTTTCAAACTGAAATCGAACTGACCATTAAGAAAATCAATCCGAAACCGAACTGATTCTAATTTATGCAAACTGTAATTGACCCGACAAAAATCGAATCAAAACCGAAATAAAACCGAACCGATCAACTATTTTAAACATATTGTATTATTTATATATAAAATATATATTATTATATATATTCGGTCAGTTCGGTTTGGTCGGTTAAAATTACATAGAAACCTAAAAACCGAACCGACCACTTCGGTTTTGAATTTTTTAAAATCGATCCGAACCGAATTTAAACCGAACCAATCGATTCGGTTTAGATCGGTTCGGTCGATTTGATCGGGTTTTTGTTCAGCCCTAGAAACGGCTCTTCTTTTTATCCATGCTAAGCAGTGGATGACAGGTTTTTTTATTGAGAGACTCAGGGACGCTATCTTCTTGGATGGGCAGCCATTGACTGGGTGTGACGACCTCTCATTAGTAGTATTTAGAGACTACTTTCCCTTCACAACCTTTGGTTTTGTAATTTAATTTGTAGAAACCTCAATTACGAGGCTCATAACCTCACTGTTGTAGCAGGCCGACAATACTGTAATTCTTATTAGTAATATATGCTATATGCTTTAAAAATAACAAAACAAAAAACCAAAAAGAAAATGAGAGAAGAGAAAAATCAATTCAAGTTCATTGGGCTTTTAATTGGTTGCCCAATCTTAAGTCCAGTCCATTTGTTTTTAGTAAAGGTGCATTGGAATTTTTTATTAAGCAATTGGGCAAAATCCTCAATTCAAAAAAAAAAAAAATTGGGGGATTTTTTTTATTTTTTATTTTATTGTTTCAGCTTAAAAAAAAAATTTACTCGATTTAAAACAAATTGTACTCAAAAACTCTTATTTAAATATTTTTTAAAGATTTTACCCCCTTGAACTTTATTTGGTAAAAAATTTCATATTTTCATTTTTACTGTTATGAATAAATTTGGGAACTTTTGATTCAGGCCACGGCACAAGCAGCGCAACCTCCGGTTAGTTTCGGCCACCCTACGTACTCCCTTAAGTAGTTTAGAGTTCATTTGTAGAACCTCTTTTTTTTTTTTTTTTTATGTTTGATGTTGTTGGTGTTTAATTTTTTTCAAAGGTCCAGCTCAAACAAAACTCAAATAAACAAATTTTTTTTGCTTAATTATGTGTATATAGTATCTTTAGTTGTCAATGAAGAAGTGACTCAGTGAGTAGGCTTGTAACAGATGGTATCACAAATTCAAAATTTAAACACTGTCGGAGGCCTTTAAATGTTCTCAGTCAAATAAAAACCCTGCTTACACTAAAAAAATATATGAAGTGTTTTTATTTTACTATGAAAATTGAAGAGGTCCTCCTTAGTCCTAATGTGCCAATATCTATTTCATATTTAAACCAAATGCGAGAACCCTTCAGCCTTTGTAGGCTTCTGTCTCCGATGGGCTTGGATTGGGCCCAAACATCCCAAATTTTCAATCAGCCAGCACTGGACCCATGGTACCTCAATCCCAACAGTAATTTAGAGATTAGATACAAAAGTGCAGATTAGAAGCAACAATATTTTTATTTCACTAGCGTGAAACCTGCGCGCCTTCATATACTCGTCATTTTATTAATATGATTAGTTAAAATAAAATCACGTACTCGTCGTGCATGATAAATCCATGTGTCATCCATCGAGTATGTGAATAAGTTACACGCATTAATGTGAAAGAAATTTTGTATTTTATAACATGATAAAATGGTATCATAAAAATATTGATATATGTTTGATTCATACTATTATCTAAAATAGAAATGATATAAGTATCAACAACTAAGAAATTATATGATTCTACATGTATATAAAATTAATTATAATTTGTTTAATATAAGGACAGTTTTTGTAAATTTTTATTGTTGATAGGGCATTTTGAGAAGTTCAAAAATTCGTATTAAAGACACCTTTCAGTGTTCCTTCGAGGCTTTGCATTTACAATAGTAGACGTGAAACAACAACAATTTTACACGCCGAAGTTGACATTTTTCATCTTTTAATATTTTAATTTTAGAAGAAAGATATCAAGTGACATTCACTAACATGGTTACAACTATATACAAACAAGAAGGAATTTAGCAAATCCTTTTACTACAGTTCTTGTGAGGGAAATGATTTATCTCACTTTAAAATGGGGAATTCTAATTGGCGAGGAAATGAGTGAGGAAGAAGGGAGTGCAACCCTCCATTCCCTTCGAAATGTGTGTCTTCCCACATTTCAATGGAGATGGAGACGGAGGATTGCACCTCCCTCCATCCCCCGTTTCCTCGCTAATAAGACAAACCCCTTCAAAAGAAATGGGACTAAGGTTTGTTAAGTAAATCAATAACCTTTAATGGAAACCCAAATTATGTATTGAAAATGTAGACACAGTTCTATGTGGTATAAACAAATTAAAGAACAATTTAGTTGGTCACTAGAATTAGAATGTAATGAGTTATATTGTATGGTTCTTCATAATGAGAGGATAGATATATTCCTTAATAAGTTGAATACGGTGACTCGCAAATCACTCAAGTAAACTTACCTATATAAGTGTGGAAATGTGACCGCTTCACTTGGAAATGAAATTAGGTTAGCACATGGTCATTATTGGGTTGCATATATAACAATCTTGCTCAACAGAAATCAGTATGGTGCGATTGCTTTGTCTCGTCTCAAAGGGTCATTGGTTCAAGATCCATTCACCATAGCACTTTAACGAAGCTTTGATATATTTGCACTAAGTGAAGGTTCAAATTCAAAAGACACATTTTATTTATGTATGAGATTAGTATATTACATGTACCGTTGACACTCTGTATATGTTTATTTATTTTTACTATTAGCTATTATATACTGAACACCCACATCACCATCCCCAACACTGCTCTCAATTAGTTTCATAAAAATATCATATTTTATAATACTAATTTTTTAGAGTCAAATTCGGTTAAAATTAGATTTCGATTTAATGTTCGGAGTCTTTATTTGAATGTTCAATAAAATGTTTGTCGGTTTCTTTGAAAATATTATACTTAAGCATGAAAATCTTTAAAATACTTATATATTTTAAAAATAAAATACATATTCTTAAATTTTAAATGTTTATATTGATCATTGGTTTTGTTAGAAATGTATTGAAAATTACATTTCAATGATACTAAGTTTATCAATAGTTACGATAGTTTTCATTTTGAAAAAAAAATAAAAATGCAAACCATTATAATTTATCTCTCCGCCACATGTACATTCCACTAAATTTTTTCATTTTTTGCCCTTCTATATGTTTTATATTTAGTTATTTACAAACATGTCTCTATAGAGTAGAATGAATCTCAACTATAATCATCTTTCCAACTTTTAATCATAGTCCTCTTTTATCTCCAATTCTTATTTAATGTTTGTCTCAATCAACAATGAATAGTAAGATATGTATATACATTGTAATATAGATTTCAATGATGATACCATTATTATTATTATTTTTTTCCTCTTTAGCAACATTTGTGGTGCATTCATATAATAACAATATATTTTAATTTTATTGTAATTTTATATATATTGAAAGTGGTGATGTTTGTTTACTGAGCAGTTCTACATGGCGAGGAAACGAGTGAGGGGAGGGAGGTGGTGGGGTGGGGACCATTCACCTTTCTCGAGATGTGCGCATAAAATTGACGGCATGCATTCCAATGGAGGTAAACGGTCTCCACCCCGCCACCTCTCTCCCCTCGCTCGTTTCCTCGCCCACTTCCTCGACATTTACAATTTCTGTTGTTTAATATTTTCAAAATGGTGAAGAATAGTTTGATGTTTTTAAAATATCATTTTTTTATTTTGAGCATTATGCAAAAATGCATGTCTCTTTTCAAGAGGTACGTGTGCATTTGTATGGTGCATCATAATCACACAAAACAGCTTGTCATGTCGTTCACATTGTGGATACTACGTTTATAGCAAGACATAATCATCATGGAAACAATCAATGTCTCATCTTTTGTTGTTTTTGGAAAGCTACCAATGTCTCATCGTTGTGCATAAAACTCATAATAACATTCAAACAACATATTCTGTGTTGTCTGACCTTCGTATGAATTCACCAAGTGCATAATACAATGCATAACTCATAGGAAATATTGCAAACTTAATATCGTGATCCCCACTTACTATATAGCAAAAGAAGAACAAGAAAATTTGGGAGAAAGAAAAGTTAGGTCTAGCTCGAGACTTTAAAGGTGTTTCTCGGCTTTAGTCCAAATGTCACATACTTAATTGATTATAAAGTCTCTTAATTCATAGGGATTTGTTTGTTAGGCATTGTCTTAGACGTCCCCTCGACTTGTGCTCTTGTGAGTCTTAATAAAAAGCTCACGTCACACATTTGTCGTACAAATAAATAAATATCATATTTCTATTAAATATTTTGAATTATTTAATTTATTTAACAAATGTAGTAGAATATACTTACAAGCAAGGAATGTGATTTATTGAAATAAGTTAAAATTTCACGAAATATTTCTTATTTTAAAGTTACTGAAATTTCTTTCGAAATTCGAAATATGTTGAAATTTTTTTTTAAAATAAATAAATATTTTAATCTCCGTATATTTTAACATGCTATAATGTTATTTTAATATCAAAAAGTGTAGTATGTGAATGATTCTTATGTATTATGACACTATGAGTCATATGTGACTTTTTATGTACCATGTAAGAGTTTAAAATGCATAATTTATTTGTTCAATTTAAAATTACAATCAAAATTTTTATCTTTTTCTACACAAAATGAAATATTACACAAAATATTTTTTAAAATCAAAGGGACCGAAATCAACTCAAAAAACAAAATCACAATTCTTGTTTAAAAGTCAGGTGAATCCATCATCATGAAAATGATGAACGGTGTTAGCAGGCATTTCATGGTCATTATCATCTAAACTAGTCAACAAAGTATCGCTACAAACAAATCACATCCAAATGTTTCAAATGTATTTCATGTCAACACACGTTTTCCCTCAAATTTCTCCATCAACAACCGAACAAAATCGTTTCAATCAAACGATAACATTATTATGTTTATCCCAGCCTGCTATTAATAAATATGGGCCTTTTGGATGTACAAAATTTTTCATTACTTGAGGTGTGTAACATAAGGGAGGAATTTTTTTCCTATCATTTAACATAAGTGCAAAATTATTTGCGATATGGCCTAAAGTAACTTATAAAGCGAACATCTCGCTGCACCGAAGTTGTGTATTTGACCTTTTATAAATAAATAAATAAGACGTTATATATATGTGCAAACAATATAACAATAATAATTATAAAAAGCTCATCACATGTTTTTTTTAAGTAACTAGACCCTTTATTACTTAGTCAAAAAATTTGCATCATCGAATGTATCCGAAAAAAGAAAAACATAGAATCTAAAGTCTATACCTAAATCAACAAAAACTTAGAGGCAAGTCATAAATCACCAAAACAAAATACCGCCCAAAGGAAAACAAAAGAGCTAGCTCTCGTAATAAGGTCCAAATCTTGTGCCAATGGCATGACAACTCAACGGTTAGAGCTTGGCGGGTGGTACCACTAAGTCATGGATTCAAACCCAAACTTGCGGCATCTTTAGTAGGTTCTGGGGTCCTATAAAAACCTTGCTTGCCTTTAAAAAAAAAAGGTCAAAATCCTGAGAAATCAAGGGTTGAACCTAATTCATCAAAAAAAAAGACATCAATAGAAAATAGGAACCTAGGGACTAGTCCTAATTAACTAAAAGAACTTAAGGGCCAAATCCACAATATCAAAACAGAAACCCCATAATAAAAAGGACCTTCCTCCAAATCTCAAAGATAATTATAAATCAAAGAATTTCAAGAAAGCATCTCCATATTCTTGCAAGTATCTAAATCTACATACCCATTACCACCATATAAAAGCCTCTAACATTCACATCTACAAAAACTTATTGTTGTCGTTACTCTGTCTCAAAACCTACAAATGCACAAATATTCTGGACAACAAATATACAATCCAAGCAGCCACTGAAACATACACCACAACAATTACCCTAGCCAGTTCTCCGAGCTTCAGACTAAAGAAAACTCTGCACCATTTTCTAATATATGCGGTATGGGACTTACCTAAACGAATCAGTCCCAAAATTATGGATGAGAAGTTCAAACTATTGTATTCCGCAAACCTTCTCTCCCACTGCGTCTTTGTTGCCAAAGCATCCGCCACTGAATTCACATATCTAAATATGTGTTTACAAAGGATAATTTCCCCTCTTCTAATGTTATCAATCTCCCTCCATATATTTTTAAGAAACTAAATTATCTTGCTCTCCCCATGAAACCAGATCTGAACCAGTTTGCCACAACACTTTCGTGATGCGACGCCTGTCACATAGCTTTGAGCCCTTCAAAATTGCCAAAACTTCAGCCCTATTATTGGTTCCTTCCTCGAAAAAACCTTGAAGAGTAGCTACACAATCCTCATTCTCATCTCTGATAACCACCCCTCCTGAAGCCCCTTTTTCTCTAAAGACCCATCCACATTCATAACCAAAAAGTCGTCAGGCGGAAAATCCTAATGCACAATTCTACTCTCATTTCTAGTCACTGATTTAATTGTTAAACCCAAAGTAATCAACAGACCATTAATGACACTTTCTCTTTCAAGCATGTAAACTGTACTAAACATTCGAAGCCACCTACGGACTAAGATAATCACCGAATGAGCATTCGGCTTATCCCCCTCAAAAACTCTTTTGCATCTTTGTTTTTAAATTTCCCACAGAATGAACATAGGCGTGATATAATACAACATCCAACCAAAGATACCTCATTGGCTCTTTGGAACCAAACAGTTAACAATGTCCCTATTTCGGTATATATCCTCACATGAACTCCAAAAATTAGCTCGAAATGTTTCCACACATTTTCCGCCAACTCGCCCTCAATGAAAAGATGCTTTACTGATTCTACATCTGAATGAACACAAAATCTACACTGAGGCGAGCTAAACCCGAAACGAAACAACTCCCCATCTACCGAAAGGTCGTGGAATAACAGTTTTCATACAAAAACAGAAATTCTAGAAGGCAAACAAGGTTGTCTAATACTCTTATAAAGAGGCACTTCTTTTTTCTTCTCCACTAGCATATGATAAGTTGAGCGATAAGAAAACAAACCGTCCAGGCTAGGTTTCCAAACAAAAATATCATCACTAAAAAACTTTCCTTGCAACTCCCCTCATTAAACTTTTTGGCTTCCTCCTTCAAGATTGTCCCTAGCATCTCAAAACCGCCATCCTTCCTTTTTCGGAATGAAGGGCACACATCCTGATCAGTCATAGAAATAGGTTTCGAAAAAACAATGGATAAATTCTAATTCTCACCAAAGAAGCTAACATTACCTCTACCTATCCGCCCAATCGAATTCCCCAAGAGAATATTTCTCACTTTCAAAAGCTTTTTCATCAATGGGGAAGCATTTTGTTTCGCTTTTTGCCTCCTCAATAGAACACCTAATTGCAAATATTTCAATCTCATGAAGGAAGACCATAATGAATTAGAAATATTAAATTCCACAAAGCTTTAATACGAAAAGGCTTCCACTATCGCTTCAAAATTTCTTACTCCCAACCCTTCTTCATCCACATGACAACAAATTTTACCCCAGGACACCTACTTTTTTTTTCATTTTCCCTTCACAATCTCCTCAAAAGAAATATGTCATTGCTTTCCGAATTTTGTCTAAGATTTTCTGCAGTACACACATAACATTCAATGTATAGATAGGAATCGAACTGAGCAGGTGCTTAATTAAAACCAGTCTACCACCCGGAGATAACAACTTAGCCTTCGAACCTTCCATTATTTTCCTGATTTTATTAACCAACCATCTCTTCAAAATAAATTAATTTACTCATTCCCTGATGTATTGGGGTCCCAAATATTTTATAGGTGATCTTTTGAACTGAAAACATGTATACCTTTTTATAGCCACTAACCTTTCTGCCGCCGCCTTTTCTTCAATCATAAAATAGCTTTTATTTAAGTTAATTTTCTAACCCGAGGCCCTGCTATACTTTTTCGAGAACTTCAAACAGCCTAAGATCAATGTTTTCCTACCATTGAGAAATATCAAAGTAACACCAGCATACAAAAGATGTGTTATAGGCGTGCAATATCTAGGAGTGTAATAAAAACCAATCTCTCCGTTCTAAAATGACATCTTAATCCCTTGTTCAACACTTCAGTAGCAATAACAAAAAGTAATGGAGACAACGGGTCCCTTTGCCTCTAACCTCTCGAAGATTTAAAATGCCCCTTATAAACACCTTGCAGCAAAACAGACAAGCCACAATTTGTGATGCAATTGGAGATAATATGGCACACTCTATTTGAGAAGCCAAATCTTCTAAGCACAGTAAATAAAAATTTCATTCTAACCGATCATATGTCTTTTCCATATCAATTTTAATAACAACATTACCGCCAAATGTTTATTTACCAATACCATGCATAAGTTCTTGGGCTAGACCAATATTTTCTACAATGGTTCTCCTTCTAACTAAAACACCATGTTCCAGAACAACTATATTTGAAACTAGTGCAACCAGTCTATTGCAAAATTATTTACTGCAAATTTTATAAATAACATTGCATAGACTAATAGGTCTGAAATCAGATAAAGAACTTGGCATCTGCGTTTTAGGAATAAGCGCTATAACACTGCAGAGCCTCCACTTCAAAAAAACTGAATCGCTGCTTCCCAAACATTTGTATCCACCACTTCCTAACAAGTCTGAAAGAATCCCGAAAGAAAGCCATCCGAACCCGATAGACTATTTTTCGGAATACTCAAGGTTGCATGTTTCACCTCCTCCAACAAAGAGCGCCTGACTAGATCTTCACAATTAAAATAGTTCAACATCGTAGGAATACAGTCTAACAAATCATGGTCCAAAACATTATTACCCTGAAAAGAGAGTAACTCCTGAAAAATTTTATTGGCTTCTTGCAGAATTTCGCCAGAATCCAAAATCTCTCGCCCCGAAGGCAAAGTAACTGATTTATAACCCTTCTCTTCTGTTTAGATTTAACAGACGTAAAAAAAAAAAAATTGTACAAGCAACTTTCTTCTGCAAAATTTCCACCCCTGATTTCTGAAGCCAATATAACTCATGTTTCAATGCAAACCTCTATTATGTCTGACATCTATTAAGATTACAACTAGCATTGACATCCCAAACAACGTTCGGGTTCAAAACATTACTCCCATTCACCTTTCACCCCGAAAGAAGTATAACTTCCCATTGATGCATTTCATATTCTAAAGCTCTAATTATGCTAAAGACATTCCCAAAAACTCACTTTTTCCATCTAATAAGTGTTTTCCTGAGCATTTTCAATTTTATATCAACTCTATTAACCGCCCTCATATTAGAAATATTCATATTTCAAACTGACTCTTCCAAATGAGTAAAGGACAGATGCGTCATCCACATATGAAGGAATCAAAAGGGAGATATACTTGACCTTGCCTGAATATGAAATGAAGCCAAGATAGGAGACTGATCAGATAAAGAATGATGAAAATGTTCCACTGTAGTATACGATATCTGTGCCAACCACTTTGAGTTCACCAAAATGTTGTTCAGTCTCGCCCATATACGACCTCTACCAGTTATGTTGTTGCACTAAGTAAATTTCGGGCCTGAAAAACCAAGATCCTGCAAGCCACAGTTTTCAATACAATCTTTAAAATTTGTCGTACTGACCACAAAGGGATTCTCTCATCATATCTTCTCTTTGGAACTAACAATAGCATTAAAATCTCCGCCTACCATCCACGGTAAGTCACACTGAAGAGCAAAATTCTTCATATTTTCCCAGAGCTCCCTTCTCTATTCCACTGAACATTTAACATAAACAAAAGATATTAAGAACGACTTGGAGTTAGCGTCTGTAATCTTTCATGAATAATATGATCAAATCGATCCAGTACCGTAACACTCATATCAGCTACCCAGAACAACCAAATTTTACCTCCCACTATTTCATTAGACGTAAAACCCGCCAATCTAATTTTATTCCCAACTTCTAAATATCTACTCCCATGAATCATATGTTCCGTCAACATGAAAATTCTAATCTTATGTCCTACATTTTTTAAATTTGCAACGGTTCGCCTTATTCCCAACACCCTGTGCATTCTAAAACATAATGCCAAAGGTGTGATAGCTCAGTGGTTGAGCAGTGGCGGATGGTATCACTAGATCACAGGGTTGAACCCAGCCGGCGACATCTAGGGTGGGAAGGGTTAATGGATAAAAAAAATCATGACTAACCTGGAAAGATGAATCTGTAGCCCGTCTGGTTAAGCGACGCTCTCTTGGAGGGATCGCCAATCTTAAACCTTTTTTTGTCTATTTTATCATGTTCTCCCTAAGACTACGAGCCCAATTCCTTGCTCACCGCCATGTGAGGCCCCACTTTTGAATCTGAATCCATTTCATCCCTAGCACTTTCAAATGTATTGATATTAATTATCTTATTCCTTAGATTAATTCTCTTCTTTCGTAAAATGCATCCAAGCTAATAGCTTTGTCTAAAAATTCCCTCATATTCTTATTATCCCCATGTTCCAACACATCACATTGCGAGTCCAAAACCTCAACGTTCACTGCCTTCGTACTGGCTAAGTTTGTGCCTAACTCCTCCAACAGCCTCCTCAATGTCACCTCTTCCCATGTCCTAATATCTGCTACCTCAGTTCCTTCTCAAGAGCAACCTGAACCGCTACCAACTGCTGCTTGATTGCGTTGTAGGTGAGCCAACCCGACTTGTCTGCTTTCCTACCTTGTTGCCGATTATCTTATCATTCTCCACCTATTTTGAATCCAATCGTATGCCTTCCCCTATCCCCTCATTGTTTTTGCTTTCAACCGAATTCAACATCACTAAAAGATTCGCCCTTATTGTCATTGGCAATTCATTCGCGGGAGAAACAAATGTGTTGCATGTTTTCCCTGTGTCACGGGGTTGTTCTGAACGTGAGTTTGCTGTGCCATAGCGTGCAACTGTTGCTTGCACGTTCCTATCCTTCTTTTGCTTTCCACTTCTGCTAACTTAGTCCCTCTAGAAACAAGTACTCAGTAAGTCTTTCCCTACCTCAGCTACCAATTTCTGTAATATAACTGTTGCATTCTCTGATTTTTTGACTGTAACAACCTCAGTTGCCCCACTTTTACTAACTGATACGTTCCCCTTCTCCTCTACCACATTTTCTACAATTTTGATTGAAACAGAGTCACTAGACTCTGATTTCTTTGTTGTAACATAGTCGTTTGGCTCTGTTTTGCTAGCTGAAATAGAGTTCTTCTTCTCTGCCTTATTCGCAAAATATTTTGCTAGCCAAAATGGCTCTCTAAGTTTCACTAATTGTATATTCGGCCTCAACAAGCCCTTCCCTGTCATTCTCTATGGTTTTTATTCCTTTCCTTCCCATCAACACTGCATGATCAACTGAATTCAACTCTTCTTCCTTGCGTTCTTAATCCACATCTTTTTTCGTAGGATCATCGATTATTCCCGCAAACTTATTCGTGATTATTCAAGGACTCGTCGCCCAAAGACTGCTTTTCTCCATCTCCTTCTTATACCTCTCCCCTTGACAGTTTTTTGCCCCGCTTGTACCTTTGCCATTGTTTGGTGTCGAACCTTGATTTAGTTCATTTGATTTTTTCCCAACTAGCACATATACTTGTTTTTATGATTTTTTATTTCACTTCATTTCTTTCAATGTTTTTCTCCTTATCCAATGAAATCCTAGGGGCCTTACCTTTTTGACCTAGAAGTCTCTTGCAGAAAGCATCTTGATCACCAATAATCGCACAATGTTCATAATATTTGAAACCTCGGTATTCGATTTTCCGCCATAAACCCCTATTATTCACCTTATTAATCCAAACTCTTGAAGGAAGTTTTTTTCGCCAAACTGATCTCTACGCATAACCTGGTAGTATTAGGACAAGTTAGGCATCTCGTATGGTCGTCCATGCGTAAAAAGTTTCCAAAGGAGTCACTTATTGCTTTCAAGATTGGGGCGTGGAAAAGATGCAACAGTAGGTTTGGCAACTCCACCCACAGCAGAGTCGATATCATATCTGATTTCAAACTGAAACTGTCATGCCAGCGAAAAGTTTTGAACCCAACTCCTCGTATCAGAAACGAGTCCCTTGATAAAACTTTTTTTACTTCCAACTCATATTGTAGCCTCACCAAAACATGACGCTGATCAAGTAAACCCATCGAAAATTCTCCCATAATTCCCCATGTTCTATGGATCGAATCCCGAATAGCTTCCAACATATGTTGGTAGCTTGAAAACTTCAGCACTATGACATGTTTCTCCGTGAAAGATTCCTCTCTAAACTCATCCTTGGTTGTGATACCGATGGCCGAATCTCTTTCTTTACGAAACCTAGTACATTTCACAGGTGGCTCATTGATTTATCTCCACATGTATCTTTCCTAGTATTTCCGCAAACGAAGGCTTCATCTCCTCCACCACATTGCACCCAATCCCAGCCAAAGGTGGAGCTTCCTAGACAGCTTGAGGAGCCGCCATGAGGAAGAGAGGTCGCTTTAAAATAAAGGGTCAAGATCTGGCCCTATTTTGGTCCCACGTCCCTGTTTTAACTGTAACCAAATGACGAAGAATACCGTTTCTAAAAATAAATCTCCCCAATCAAAGCGTATTCATTTTCCTTTCTTGACATAGTTAAGTGATTTTAATTGTCTATGGTTTTTAGTTCAAAATTATCGACTCATCACATGTTTGTCGTACAAATAAAAAATATCATATTTCTATTAAATATTTTAAATTATTTAAATTACTTAACAAATGTAGTTTTCTATAAACAAATTTAAAAGAATATACTTAAAAGTCAAGAGAACCCATCATGAAAATGATGAAGGGTTAGATGGCATTTCATGGTCACTATCATCTAAACTAGTCAACAAAGTATTGACATTATCAATAAACACGTAGATTAATACATGCATGTAGGGGTGGGCACGGTTCGGATCGGTTCAAGGAACCTAACTCTAACTGTTTAAATTAACAGATCCGGTCTGGTTCAGATTCTCTCATTTTGAACATTGGGACCGAACCTAACTCGAACCATTTGAAACGGTCCGATTCCTACGGTTTCAAATTACAAAATCCTTATATGATCCTTAAAGACTTCCTGGACATAAAATCCAAAGTGTGGAGAGAAGATGCAAATAAAAACATATGAACTCAGTTGTAATGGCATATGAATTCAACTATAAATAAAAACATAGTTGATAATAGTATATATAATAGTATGAGCGATTGTAAACTTTATCATCATTTTTTTTAATATAAGGTTCGGTGATCCTAAAAACCCCAACTAACTTTCAAAAAAAAAAAAAAACACCACAAAATAGATATTTGAGGCAAAATTATTGATGCAAGCACATGGATGAACCCCACCACTAACAAGCAAACAAACCCTTGAAGACAGACGTGTTCAACTCAAGCAGTGCAGAGTTCCCCAGATTTGGGCTAGCTATTGCTTGCTTGCTTGAACCAATGTGGCTTGATATCATTTGGCTATTTAAAAATCTCGTATGCACTCGAACACAATAGAATGGACAATTGCAACGTGTTGAGAGAAGATGCAAGCAGCAGCGACAGCAGCAGCAGCAACAACAACAACAAGAAGCTGTAAATAAGATATTGGAGAAGATTGCTTCCCCTCCGGACCAAGCTCAACACGTATAAACACATTAAAAGTTATCAAGTCCACTTATAAACACAAAGAAACATCATCACTAACCTAAATAACAAATACCCAGCACAAAGTTTTTCAATTATTAGCTCCACAATTTGAAATATGAAACATCACATATAACATAACGCCTACTTGTACATTGCAAAAAGAATTTCCGGTTATTAGTTAAAAAAGTGAACTCGATAATTTGAAAATCAACAGAGTGAAAAATACTAATATTTAGAAAGCACAAGCAATTGACTGGGGTAGGAAGGAATCATAATATGCAATAACATTTTCAAGTAAAAAATAAAAAGAACCACAAGGGAACCCAAAATGAAGACATACATACCATTGAGAAATTTTCCTCTAAAAAAATGGAGAAAGATTAAATTTTTGTATTACCCAGTAGCCCAAAAAGCAAGCAGTGGAAAGGTACTATTTACAATGTCATAAAGAATGTGTTGCATACACATACCTCTATCCCTCTCTATATGCAAATTAAATTGCAGTCTTGCAGATGAACAATAGATGATTTCCAATCTTGGTCTGATCGCTTTCGTCTTCACCGTCGTCTACTGCTACTGCTCTTTGACAAAATTTGCAAGGACGAATCTCTTTGTGCGATCTCTCTGAGACCAGGAGAACTTAGAGAACTTAGTGAGAAGTGAACAAGAGTGAAGCGGAGGGAGTGGAGAGTATACGAAGAGAACTTAGGGTGTGTTTGGTTGCATGCAATTTTATGTCATGAAAATTCATGAAGAGACTCTTATATTTTAGGTAAAATTAATAGGATTGTGATTTTAATGTTTATGAGATTTTCATTTTCACCATTAATCACAAATCAATGGTGGATGTGGAATGATACATCAATTTTACCTAAAATATAGAAATCTTCTCATAAATTCACATGACATAAAATTTCATGCAACCAAACACACCCTTAAAATTAGAGTAGAGAAGAGAAAAAGTGCGAGAAATGGCAAAAAGAGATGAAGAATGGAACACGAGGTAAGGTTTGCTCTTTTTTTTTTTTTTTTTTTTTTTTATTGTTTACATTGTAACATTTACTGATATTAAGACACGTGTCCAATGCTATCTAAAACGGATTGAAATCAGACCGTTTCATTTTAAATAATTAAAACTAGATTCAGACTATTTTATAATGAATTCAGACAGATCCGAATCATATCAAAATTACAAATTTGAAATTCGAACCATTTGTAGCAAAACGATTCGATTTGATTTGAATCCACAATTCCTTGACTCGTTTGCCCACCCCTACACGCATGTTAGCATTATTAATCTAAAATCAAATCACGTCCAAGCGTTACACATGTATTCCGTGTAAACACACGTTTTCCTCAAATTTCTCTATTAACTGCCAAACAAAATCGTTCAATCAAACAATAACATTATTTTGTATATTATATTTATCCAATAAATAAAAAAGTATTAAACCAACCTTATGATATGCTTCAGATCATCTTGTCTGTAATTGTTAATAATTGTTTGCAAATAATTTATTTTATCATGCTTATATTTTTGACATTTCTATCTTTTAGCTTTGGAATCAACTTTGGGTCAAAAACATTTCTATTCCATCTATTGAATCGAAATATATATATACTTGAACATGAATTCAATTTTTTCAGAGTTTATTCCTTATCAAATAAATACTTTACAAAAAAAAAATTCGAACCATTATACACTTTGGATGATCATTTTTACCGCATACTATTTCCATGGTTCAAGCCCAAACAACAAACACTTGGATTGATATTAATTTGACGGATGACACAATAGAGAATGAGCTGATGTAACTAAATTAAACAGCTTTTCCTAAATATAGAGAATGGGCGAGGGAGGGGGTGTTACTCTTCATCCCCTCGAGATTCGTAGAAGGGCTGAAATTAAACACTACGACTGGCTTAGCCCATCCGAACCATTCTAAAGGATGGAAGGCACATGATTTTTTCATATTTCCTCTATTTCTTCTCCTGTTATTATTCTTCGCTTCACCAATAACCTATGAGTAACTACTTGTAAACAATAAAAGTTTTCATTAAGTGTATGTTTGGTTAGTCATTTTTTATGGAAAATGAAATGGGTTCTATATCTCCTATTATGTAAATTTTTGTTGTTTGGTTGTTTTTTTATAGACAGAAAATTAATTATTCATGATATTGTTTTCCCACCACTCATAGGAATCCAAGTTCGAGGAGTGGGCCTCAGAATCAGATTTACAAAAACGGTTTCAATTTTCATGTCTATTTTTTGTGCAATCAAACAGACCCTAAAAGGGAAAAAAAAAACTCTTGGTAAAAGAGAAAGTCAACCTATATATATCCATAAATTCTAGACAGCCAGGCCAGTCAGCCACTTTTTGGGCAAGTTTGAGCCAATTTATAATTTTACTTCTTTTATAAATGATGTTTGTGATTGTGTTTTGAAGAGAAGGAATAAAATTGTAAGAAAACTCAAACTTGACCAAAAACTGACTGCGTAGCCCAGCTGCCTCGACTTACTTATGCATATCATATCAAATCTTCTAATAAGGTTAACTAAAAACGGACAAAGGGAAAACATTGATTGAAAGGGATAAAGTAAATATAATTGGATAAATGGGGAAATGAATTGTGGTCATACACGATTTTTTTTTTTGTTAAAGCTTATAGCTATATATATATATATTACATGATTTGATGTAGGCAATATGGAATAAATGTCAGCGTTAGGCAAAGATAACAGAAAGAAGAAGAATTATATGAATTTAATGGTTATACAAGCTATCAGATCCCTTCGAGAGCATCTAAATACCTAATAATTGTATTAAATTGTCAGCTTCCTCTAGTTTCTCATCATTTAGGGATTCTCGAAAGGAAAGATCTCAGAAATCTCCATTAATCCGAAATTGGGAGAGCATCTGAATATCCAACATATTTCATATACGTATCCTAGAAATTATCTTTATATTTTTTATATATCCCCAAAAATTTAACAGTTTTTCTTCACACACCAAAATATTTCTCAAAATGTTTCTTAAAATTAGAAAACAAAATTAACTAAAAAAACAAAATTAATCCTTATTTACAAGTATCAAACAAAAGAATATGTTCAAGACCTAATCAGATCTTTCGAACATGATTAGAGGAAAAGAAAAAAAAAATTGGATCACGATAAAAGAATATAGCTATTTATACGATGGAGTGTGGTGTCCATATATAAATGACAAAGAAAACAAGCAATTGTATATGTTTGCGAGATTAGTAGGATATGGTGCTTCCCCACTAATCTTGCACATTTAATTTGCTTGCAAATCACAATTAAGAACTTTAACACAATTAGGATGTCAACACGCTCTACGTGTGCGGATATTTAATAGTTTTTGAGTTATTTGTATTCCCTCCCTATAATACATATCTTATTCAACTTTATCCCTAATTATTATTCGTATTGCACTTCCTCCCTAAGACTAGCAGTCAACATGCCTTGACCGTCTGTTTTAAAAGCATATTACCAAAATACCCCTGAGAAATCTAAGGCTGAGATTGAATCTTTCGTATCACGAACATTCCATCTCAAGAAAATCCTAAGGCTCAACTGAAATCGTAATCGTATCTTGAGAAAAATCAAACAGTTGATTTTTAAAAAATCTTGCAACTTAAACAATTCATTTCAAGGAAGATATAATAGTCCAAATTTAATTTTACACACATCCAGGTAAATCTAACGGTCTACAAATTTAATTGTGCGCGCATCTCGAGATAAATCAGACGATCCAACATCATCTCGAGAAAATCTGACGTTCTGAAATAAATTTGAATTTAATTTTGCCCCCTGAAACATAAAAGATCTGAGAAATGAAGGAGGAGGAAGAAGAAGGAAGTAGAATAATGATGCCCTAACTTTATTATAGGGAGGTTGTGAAACAGAGGAGAAAGGAGGAGGAAAGATGATGAAGAAGGAGGATGAATGAAGTGGTGGTGGTGAGGCTCAAGATAGAGGAGGAGGAAGATAATCAAAATTTTCTTGATTAAATATTTGAAAAGAAAAATCTTGCCAACTTGAAGTTAAGCTTGATTTGCAGGTCATATTCATTATTTCTCAAGTCTGTTTTGGTTCAAGAGGCAAAATTAAATTCAAATGTATTTTATGGAGTTAAATTATTGCCAGTAATTTATTACATGGAGAAATTTATACAGACATCTGATTTTTCTCGAGATGCGTATATGAATAAATTTGAACAGTCAGATTTTCCTTGAAATGCATGTTGAACCTCAAATATTCTTGAGATGTGTGTTCTCATAAGATTTCCTCGAGACATGCATTGTATTGTTACCTTTTTTCTCGAGATGTGTATATAATTAAATTTGAACCGTTATATTTACCTAAAGATGTGTATACAATTAAATTTGGACTGTTAGATTTTTCTCTAGATAAGTTTTTAAGATGCAATTTTTTTTATGAAATCAATTGTTGGATTTTTCTCGAGATACAATTACGATTTAAGTTGGGCCTTTCTCGAGTTGAAATGTTCGAGATACGAAAGATTAAATCTCAACATTGTCTCAGAGATATTTGGTAATCTGCTTTGAAAACAAACGGTCAAGGCACGTTGACTACTAGTCTTAGGGAGAAAGTGCAATATGAATAATAATTATGGACAAAGCTGAATAAGGCATGTATTATAGGGGGGAAATGCAAATAACCCGTAGTGTTTTAAAATTTTATTACAATAATTCATTAATAATAAGAAATAATTATTGAATTCAAAACAAAATAATTATATATAATTTTGAGGGCTTATGTATAACTTATAAATGAATAGCGGGCTTCAACTAAATAATGTTAAGGGCATGGGTATAATTAATCAATGTTTGACAAATACTTATTTTGTTTGTAAAAATATAAATAATGGAGGGCGAAATGGAAAATTCAAAAATTAGAGGTAAATCCATTTTTATAATTTATAGATAACGGGACAGTTTCAGATAAATTATATAAGGCCTTAGGTATAGTTCATGAATTGTTATAGGGGGCTAGTTTAGATTATAAAATTTTAATATGGAAGGGTAAAATGGTAAATATGTATGTTGATTATAATAATTTGAATATGGAATGGTAAATATGTGTAATAGTATTTTTCAATTAAAAGAAACAAATAACTGACATATGTCATTATTAAAAAATATGAGAGTGCAAAATGAAAAAATATATTTAAAGTTGAAGACATACATATTAGTGTTCACTTGGGGAAGAATTGTTATATATTATTTAGTTAGGGAAAATTTTGGAATCATAGAATTGAGTATTAAAGGTATGTTCACACTATATTACAAATTTTTATAAATATTTTTTATTATTAAATTGACTTCATTATACAAAAAAAAAAGAGTAGATTTATCATTTTATGAGGGACATTTTCAAAAATTTGAAAGTTGGATATATCGGGCATAAGCACAAAGTCACTGTTCACACAACAGTGAAAACTCAATTTTCGTTATACTTACACTAATGTACCAGCCGTGTCACTGGCACAGCCATACACTTTTCACATACGGATATAGTGTCATGCCTTCAACATGCCACCCTGATTTTTGGATCGTGCCTTCGACACTCCCTAAAAAGGTTACTAAATTGTTAAGTATGAAAACAAATTATCACGATAAAAATAGGTTATTAAATTACCAAATATGAAAATAAATTATAGCAAAAATTCACTTATTTTCATTATAAAATAGATATTGTTTAAAACAAAATAAATGCGAATGCCTACAAAGTATAATATATACAAAAGAGTAATTTATCAAAGAGGTATTTTTAAAAATTAGAAACATTTTCATACAATGACACAAAATATTGACCAAGATTTGTTATAGGTAGGGGTGAGCATGGGACAATCCCGTTGTTTTATCTTCGGGATGGGATCTCATTCCGACCTCGTCCCATCTCAAATGGGTTTGAAACGGGATGAGCATGGTATGATTTTTGTGCAATTACTAAGTTGTTATAATGTGCATAATTAAACGTATATTCTTATAATTATTATATTATCAATATTCTCATTAGGTCTACTTATTTGTTTCACAATATGCTAGGTTTTATTTTTGTAAGTTTCTATTTATGTTCATATTTATATCATCAATTCAAGAATATTATAGTATTTTCTATCATTATACATATTAAGGAGTTATCTATGAAAGTGTTATTGTTTTAAACTATTAATACAATTATTGTGATGTTAAATTCACACAACTCCTCAAAATTTCATGTACCACACTTAATTTGATACACAAAATTTTGAGTTAATAAATATTAAAATTAATAATAATTAATATTAAATAGTTCGAGATAGGCGAGATTGAAAATCTTCATTCCAATCCCATCTCACTCTAGATTGAGATGAAACGGGAGGAATTATGATGAATTTAATCAATCCAAAAAATTGAAACATAATAAAGCGGAATCAAACCAAAAATGGAAATGCCCACCCCTAGTTATTGGGCTCCTCTATTATTATTATTTTTTTTTATAAGTGTGATGGTTAATTGTTTGTCTAGTAGAACATGTGGTGGTTTATTAAAAAAAATAAAGCCAGCTCATTTCCCTCGCTGAAATCCTCGCCCTTTCCTCGACATTTAGAATCTCTCAAAAATAAAATAAAAAGGTACATGTGGTATCTGATGTAAACGGTCGACGGTATCGGATTTTATTCTCACACTTCCCAATGAGTGTGGGTGACACCAATGAAAATGATCCAAGAATAAACTTGTGGTACACAATGCTTATGGATAAATCTACACGATATAAGCATGGTTGCTAGGTTGGCATGCATGTGTTTCCTGAATTTTCATACAGGGTTTTTTTTTTTTGGTTAATAATAAGCTTTGTTGAATATTGGGCTTGTTTTCTGTTGTTGTTGTTTTTTTAAACTGAAAAATCTAGGGCGTTTGGTGGCCATCAGACACTGTTTATCTGTTTTGAAATGTGTATTATTACATATTTCGCAACAGATAGACGGTGTCTGGTGGCACTAGGCATACCACTAGGCATACCATCAGGCATTGTAGTAGTGCTCTTTTTAAACATTTTTCGATAAGGCGATGGGCTGTTACACCCCTTCCCCCCGCCTCCCCCTCCCTGGACTTAAAAAAAAAAAAAAAAAAAAAAACAAGGTAGGTACAAGTGGTATCTGATTTTATTCTCACACTTCCCAATGGGTGTGGGTGACACCAATGAAAATGATCCCAGAATAAACTTGTGCACTCGAACTTTTATCTAAGTTTTCTTATCTGATTCTCTGATCAATTGATAGGTTTTTAAAAAATTCAACATTATTAGTTGCTTCACCAACACTTTTTTTTTTTAAGAAATTGATTGTTTTCATTTCTCCTATACCATCTCTAAGAGGCTTACCCTATAAATAGAATTTCCTTTCACATACTCGAGGCACTTGAGAGAGAAACAAGGACGAGAATTCTAGGTTAGAGGTCATGGAGTTCACTCTATGGGTTGTGAGTCTTAACATCTTTGTAGCAGTAGCCGTGACTATGTTCTTACTCAGAACAAAGTCATCTTCCTCAGCAACAATATGGTCCATTGGGCCCAAAAAACTACCCATCATAGGTAACTTGCACCAACTCGGAGGCGACGTGCTACACGTTGCTCTAGCAAAGCTCGCTAGAGTGCATGGTGGCATAATGACTATATGGATTGGAAGTTGGCGGCCAGTTATTGTAGTGAGTGACATCGATAAAGCTTGGGAGGTGCTTGTTAACAAGTCCTCAGACTATTCTGCCCGTGACATGCCTGAGATTACCAAAATTGCGTCTGCAAGTTGGCACACTATCTCGTCGTCCGACTCCGGCCCATTTTGGCAAAACCTCCGTAAAGGCCTCCAGAATGGAGCCTTAGGCCCGACTAACATCTCGGCCCAAATCCAACTCCAAGAGAGAGACATCCAAATATTGATTGGAGACTTGCAAGAGGAGGCCAAGGTCAATGGTGGAATTGTTAAACCACTTGATCATATTAAGAAGGCCACTATTAGGCTACTGAGTCGCCTCATCTTCGGACACACGTTCGATGATGATTTCTTTATCAAATCCATGCACCATGAGATTGAAGATCTCATTCGCATAAGTGGCTATGCTCGTCTTGCTGAAGCCTTCTCCTATGCTAAATACCTTCCTAGTCATAAGCTTGCCGTTAAAGAAGCATATGAAGTGAAACACAGAGTTGAGCAACTGGTTCGACCACTTCTCACTTCATGTCCTCCTGCAAATAGTTACCTAAACTTCCTTCTCTCACAAAACTACCCAGAAGAAGTCATCATCTTTTGCATCTTTGAGATATATCTCTTAGGTGTTGATAGTACTTCATCTACCACAACATGGGCTCTTTCTTTCTTGATACATGAACAAGAAGTTCAAGAGAAGCTCTACCAAAGCATCAAAGGAGTCACCTCGGATGATAAAAGCCTTGTGAAAGCGGAAGACTTGAGTAAGTTACAATATTTGCAAGCGGTGATGAAGGAAACAATGAGAATCAAACCAATAGCACCTTTGGCAATCCCACACAAGGCTGCTAAAGACACCTCACTGATGGGCACTAAGGTGGCAAAAGGAACGCGTGTCATGGTGAACCTTTACGCGTTACATACTATACCAAACATATGGTCTGATCCACTCAAGTTCAAGCCCTGAGAGGTTCTTGCATGGAGATCAAGGTATTAATGTCAAGGCAATGGAACAGTGCTTTTTACCATTCAGTGCAGGTATGAGAATCTGTGCAGGTATGGAGTTGGGAAAGCTTCAGTTTTCAATTGCACTTGCTAATTTGGTGAAAGCTTTTAAGTGGACAAGTGTTGTGGATGGTGAGCTCCCAGATATGAGTGAAGAACTGTCTTTTGTTCTGCTCATGAAAACTCCACTTGAAGCAAGGATCATTCCAAGGAACATTTGCTGAGTTGTTGAAATGTTTGATTCTTTTGGTCCAGTTGTCATGTTTACATGCATGTATGCTTAATTTGCTTTGCTGACCTAATTTCTACTAAGGTTGATGTATGGATTTCTTGTATCTGCTTATACGCAGTCAAGAAAAATGTCGCATATTCCAATAACAATTGTTGGTTTGATCAATCAATGAGATCTTTTGCTGCCGGTTTATGTTAACTTCACATTTATTTTAACCTCACATCCGATGGAAGTTAGAATTTAGAAACATCGAACATGCTATATATAGACGTGTAACTAATGATATCTTATATTAATGTTGGAAGACTTCACTTAAATTGGACTCAATTGATAGCTTTTATATAACTTGATTAGAGGTGTAATTCAAAAGTCAAGCTTACATAATTTTTTTTTATCTTAACCTGGCAGAAGCTGGCCTAGAGTAAAAAATTGAACTAATCTCCATGGAAATTAATGCTGGAAGACTTCGCTTAAATTGGAATCAATTGATATCTTATATAACTTGATTAGAGGTGTAATTCAAAAGTCAAGCTTACATAAATTTTTTTTATTCTTAACCTGGAAGTTGGTCTAGAGTAAAAATTTGAACTAATCTCGATGGAAATTAATGCCGGAAGACTTCACTTAAATTGGAAATCAATTGATATTTTATATAACTTGATTAGAGGTGTAATTCAAAAGTCAAGCTTACATAATTTTTTATCTTAACCTGGAAGCTGGCCTAGAGTAAAATTTTGAACTAGGGACAAAACCAGAGAACAACCTAAGGGTGTGTTTGGTTGCATGAAATTCTATGTCATAAAAATTTATGAGGGGACTCCTACATTTTAGGTTAAATTGATATATCACTTTACATCTAACATTTGTTTTTGTAATCAATGGTAGGAATGGAAGTCCCATGAATATGGGAATCACACTCTTTAGTCCCCCAAGGCATGTGATTCTCATGTTTATGAGATTTTCATTCCCACTATCAATAACAAAATCAAATAGTGCATATAGAGTTATACCTCTAATTAGCCTAAAATATAGAGATCCCCTCATAAATTTTCATGACATAGGATTTCATGCAACCAAACACACCCTAAATCTTTCTATATGCATGAATGTTCTTGAGCTTAGCAATGGAGTACAAGTATTTGTGCCCCTACCATATGCACATTAACAACGGCATCAGTCGACATCAAATAAATCATTGAAATATGTTCCTATATACCCTTGTAGTGGACTGTAAATCTTGTGCACAAAAGTCTTGATGTACAATATGATCAACTTATCAACTTCAAACGTTGAATGAACGTTCATGTAATGCCCTACACGAAGATTTCGTAGGCCTAAGACTAGGAGCAAACTATCTCTTACATAAACAAAAGCAACCGAACTTGAATAAGCCATTTTATAGATGGAGAGATTTACCTACAAGAAAGTAAAGGGCATAAAGACGATTAGGGTCTACGAACAAAGACCCTAGTCGATTGCTCATACTTATGGTATCATAACTAAAAGTAAAGCCAAGTTGATCTTCCCCACCTCGTAGATAACAAGTGTTATTAATTAGATCTACGATGTAAGTTGAGAAAAGGTGTGTCTTCTTTATTTTTAAAATGTGTCCAATGTTACCATGGTGTCATGCAAAATTTACTTTATAATTTGAAATTCAATGCAACAAACTTTCCAAAATCCAACCACAATTCAAAGTGACTAAGGCTTCGCTTGATACACCTTTGCATTTACATTAGTTTGCATATGTATTAATTTGCAGTGCATTGCTTTACAATTGTTTGGTAACAATTAATGAAAAATAATACATACACCCAATGTTTGCTTGGTTGACCTGAATATTGCATTGATGCAAACATCAACTACATAAAAATTGAAAAACAATTATAATGAACTCATTCTTCCCCACTACTATTATTCATTGGTTTTATAAAAAAAGTTCTTAAATAATAATAATATACAGATGTACATACATAATTTTTTTTATCAATAATGACTAATAATTTAATGTCAAAAATATGCTATCAACCACCGATGAAAATCTAATCAAAGAGTAATTGTTTGCTGAAAACAAAACAAAAACAGAGCAAGAGAAGAAGAGTTAACAAAATCGAGGGATACACAAGAACCCGTCTAATTGTCGAGGGAACCAGCGAGGGACCCCACCAGGGGGAGAGAGGGAGTGGGGTAGGGGGTGGGAACCGTTCATCTTTCTTCGGGATGCGCGCTTGACATTTCAACGCACGTATACCGAAAGTTCAAACAAGCATCTCGGGGGGATGGACGGCTCCCACCCCCCTGGTGGGGTCCCTCGCTGGTTCCCTCAACAATTAGAATTTTTCGATACACAATAATTTGAAAACTATGATGAGATAAAGGAAAAAAAGAAGGAAATACGCGAGTTACATGATTCACAGATTCCATATAAGCATAAGAGTTCTACAAAAACTTGTTTCCTTATAAAGTTAGACTATCTAAGTAGAAGTTGAAGGAAAGAGTGAGACTTGCAAAATTTTACAAAAATTTTAAAAGGAAACACTAGCTAGCTGCTCAAATCAAAATGATTTCATAGTCAAAGTATCTTACATTTAGTGGAATTAAACCTCAAGATAATCACGGATATCAATAGCAAAAATGTAGTAACAAATGTGATTGCTCCTTGTAGAACTTAATTTAGTTGTTGAGTGATTCTACACAGCGAGGAAACGAGCGAGGGGAGGGAGGTGGCGGGTGGAGACCGTCCACCGGCTTGGGATGTGTGTAACACCCCTACTTTTTCAATAACAATAAATAATTTATGTTTCTAAAATTTAATTGAAATTGTGTTTCAAAATCTTCTTTTGTTTGACAACTAGTATTTTTCGAAATTCAGTTAACTTTCTTACCTTCCGAATCTCGGGACGAGATTCCATTTAACGTGTGTATAATGTAACACCCCTCAATTTCATAAAACTATTTTATTTTATTTTGAATTAAATAAAATAGGGTTACATTTAATTGAATGTGAATTTCGAAATTAGGGTTTTATTTGGTTAGTTAAAGGGCGGGTGTTCTCAGAACTTTAGTGAGAGCAAATAACCACCCACCCTATAAAGGAGAATAAAACCTATTTTTCTTTTCTTTTTCCTCTTTTTCTCCTTCTCCTTTCCTTCCTTGTGTTTTTCTTCCTTCCTTGTATTTTTCTTCTCAATGGTGGCGATGGACTGTGTGTGATTGCGAAGGGCTGATGGTGATAGTCTGTGGCGTTGGCAATAAGGTGCAGTTGCGACTTGCGACCTGTGACTTGCAAATCGGTGGTGCTGTTGTTGATCTTGTTGCTTCTTTTCCCTCCAATCTAGGGGTTCCTTTCTTGCTTCCCTTTTAAGCATCTTTGCCCCAATAGAACTCAACCTGATGATTCGATTTAGGTCTCTTTCTGAGTTCATTTCAATCAATCAAGGATGTGCTTTGGAACTTGTGATTGTATCTAATATGTGCTCAGGGAGGAAGATGGAGATGGTGATCTAGTACCTAAGAGCTTCCCTGTTTGTGATGATTGGCATTCAAAGTTTATTCCATGCTTAGATAGGAATTATATTTATCAGATGCGGTTGAAGCTGGATTTGTCCCTTATGGAGCACTACGAGAGACATTGTCCAGTACCTGAAAGGCGCTACAATTGTTTGATTCCGCCACTACCTGGCTATAAGATCCCAGTCAAATGGCCAAGAAGCAGAGATGAAGTCTGGAAAGCAAATATACGTCATACTCATCTTGCACATGAGAAATCCGATCAGAACTGGATGGTTGTGAAAGGTGAAAAGATTGTATTTCCAGGGGGTGGCACTCATTTTCATTATGGAGCTGATAAATATATTGCCTCACTTGCAAATATGCTCAACTTTTCAAATAATAATTTAAACAATGAGGGAAGGATAAGAACAGTACTTGATGTGGGTTGCAGAGTTGCCAGTTTTGGAGCGTATCTGCTATCATCTGATATTATAGCAATATCTTTAGCTCCCTTTGTATAGCTTCAAGAGGATGATGAAGAGCACCATGATGCTTCCTTCATCTCTGCCTAAAGATTGGATGTCGAATGAGCTGATGGTGGGCGCGCCAATGAGCTGCTGGTACTTGGTGAACAAATTGGGGTTAGATGGGATGATAACATAGACCAAGTGCTTGGATGTCGATGTAGGCACATGGAAGCTCGAGTGGAAATTAACTGAATTTGTGAGTTTTCTCATTCAATCCCCTCTAGATTTGTTTCTTAGTCCTTTATTAAAATCACTTTCTCACTTAATTTCAAGAACAAACTTTACTTATATGATCTCAATTTTGTGTTCTGGTGATCTGGGTTTTCATCACTATCTCTTGCTTCATAATGGGTACTCTCTTACCTTGTTTATAACATGTTTCTTTGCATCTCTCTGTTATAAAAGCTTACTCCTTTTGGGTTTTTTAACCAATTCTGTTAAATGGGGTATGTTTGTTTTGGTTTATTTGTATGTGTGTTGAACTGTCAGCTTTGATCTCCAATGCTCAACAAATGGGGTTGATTAATGGGTTCCAAGCCTCCACAACTCTTAACCTATGCCTATCCTTCAATGTGTATATGACACATTATATTCATTGATGCGTCTATTCATGAGGTTTTGGTGGTGAGGGACCTCCTCATTTAGTTTCAAGTCAATTATGTGGTCAAAGTTAACTTCTCCTAATCCCAAATCTTTTGCTACGGGTGAAGTTCCAGAAATTGATTGAAACTTGAGCTCATTTTAGGCTGCAAGCAAGGTTCTTTTATGCACTTATCTTGGGCTTCCCCTTGGAGATAAATTATAAAATACTAAGGGGAGAAGGGAAGATGTCATTACCTATTTTATGAAAATGCGTTGTAGCTCAACTCGGCCTGATGGGTTCACTTATGCGACTGTGATTCCCTGTTTGGGTGTGGGGTTCGGTCGCCAAGTGCACGCGGAGATTGTTAAGGTTGGGTTGAGTTGTGATGCTGCTTTTGATGGGACGATAGCGTTGGCTACGAAATCCTTTGCGATTTGCAAAATCGCCGATTAGCTTTTCAGTTCAGAGACTTTTGAGCAGCGATACGGGAGTTTCGCTAGTGGGGCTAGCAACATCCGTTTTCCTGGTTAGAGTTTTGTATTAATTTTAGTTTGTTCCTATTTTCTAAATTATATTTTTGTCTTTGCTGCTAAATGTTTCTGTTGCTATTGAATTTCACGTCCCGAGTTTTGGGGAAACAGATAATCCTACGTGGATTTTAGGATTTCGTTTTTCTCGAAAATTGGGGCGTGACAATGCGTGCTGTCATTTTTTGTGCTCGTATCCCAAGCGGAGTGAACGACTCCCACCCTGCCACCTCACTCCCCTCGCTGATTTCCTCGACATTTAGAATTCCCCTTAATTGTTATAATGAAAAATTTTACCTTGAAAAACGAAATCACTATCCTTGTTTACAAGTATCAAACGGAAGAATCTGTTCATGACCTAATCAGATCTTATGAAGATGAGTAGGGGAAAAGAAAAAAAAAGTAGGATCACGATCTAAAATACAACTATTTATATGGTGGAGTGTGGCGTCCATAGACATATATGACAAAGAAAACAAATGATTCGTATATGTTTGCAGGACACGGTGCTTTACTAATAATCTTGCACGTTTAATTTGCTTGTAAATCACATTTAAGAACTTCAACACAATATCCTCCATCTTTATTTGTTTATGAGGGTGACGATTTATTATTATTTTCGTACATTATGTGATATCTGATATTTGATTCTTACACTTCCCAATGAGAGTGGGTAACACCAATATCCATGAATAATACACAATTGTATTATTGATTATTGTGATCTTCTTCTCACAAGTGAGGTCTACATAGGGATGACAACGAAGCTGATTGGAGTAGATGTGATCAAATTCATCTCCGATCCGTAAAAAATAACGGATCCCCAAATTTGTCCCGCCAATCCGTTTACAATTTTAATTAGAAACCGTAACCGCTCCGTGCGGATTGGCGGATATCTGCCCCACCCCGCCAATCCATTTACGGTTTGTGGTTCTGTTACTGGATTGCCGGATCTCTGCCCCTAATTTAGTTATTCCTCTTCCATCTAACTACAATATATTTTACTTCATTCATTATTAGATCAGAAACACAAAATTACAAAGAATCCATACAAAAATTACAAAAAAAAAAAAAAAAAAAAATCGATCTAAAGAATCTCATATCTCAGATCTCAGATATTTGATCTTAGAGATCTCAGATCAGCTAGGGACAGGCGGGGAAGGGAGGGGAGAGGGAGACGGCCGGGATGGGTGTCGAGTGAGAGCTTCGGCCTTCACTTTTGCTGTGAGAGAGAAGAAGGGACGTCGCCTCGCCTCCGTCTTCGATGTGAGAGAGAGAATGGGAGACTGTGAGAAAGAGACTGGACACGAGGGGGGAGAATGTCTGAATGTGAGATGATGGGGGCAGAATGAATCTGAATGATAGGTTTATTCCTTTATATAATATAAGAGTATTTTTGTAATTTCACTAATTAAACAGATATTCGTGGGGCGGATATGACTAAATCTGTATCCGCCCCGATTAATAAACGGATACAGATTGGAAATTCGTATCAGCCACAAAATCTAAAGACCCTTTGCCAAATCCGCTCCAAACGGAGAGAGTGAGGCAGATATCCGTGAAAATCCGCCCACTACCATCCCTAATTCTAAAGAGGCCAAAAGGTCTGTAAGGTCTTAAAAACCAGTTCATGCATGCATGTTTGTTGCTAGAGATCAATGAAGATCAAGCATATATGGGAGGAAAATCTAGCTGACGCCATTATGGAGATGTGTAGATGGATGGACGTATATATATGCAGATAGACAACATTTTGTTGTTGGCTTTTCATCAATTCTCTACCAAACGCAACTTGTAGTGTATGGCAAAAAAGAAAAAAGATGGGTGCATTTTGGATTTTGAACTTGTCTAAGAACGCAATGTACATACAAGTTGTGGTACTGTTGCTCACAATTTTTATTTCTCAGGATCTGTGAAATTTTCATGGTGCGGTCCTGAAAGGCTTGTGATAATTGAGTAGTTTAAATACATATTTTACATGATGATCGAAAGAAAATAGGATCCATGGTGGGTGATTCACATTGATAGTGATGAAAATTTAGAAATAAACATAAAATGCTTTCCCTACTATTGAATGGGGGAGAGTGTCAACAAATTAACTTTAAATAGAAATAGGACTTCAAGTCCCTCGTGTGAACACAGTTTACTAATCTCCAAAATTGCATATGCCTTGTACATGCTTTGCATTGTATAAAACATGTTTTCAAATTTATGGCTTTCCACTATTTTGTTTGAGTTGAAAATTTGTAAAAAAATTAAATACCAACATAAAAAACAATGTATCAAAATTTCAGCTCATTTTGACATGTGTGCGTTGAGATTCACAATAAGTGATATATAGGGAATTTCTCTAAAATTATCATGAAACGAGAAAAGCGAGCGAGGACCCAACTTAGGCGCAACACAAGCCGGACAATCGACAGGCTGACGCCCATTGTCCAGATGATTTGACACTAATAAATATAAGAATAATTTTCTACAAATACAATTGTATGCTCCATATTGAATCATGAGAAGAGAACAACAAGAACAAAACGGAATACCTTGATCCATGATAGCATTTCAAGGAAGGAGTGTCTTGATCTTCTAGTTGATAACGTATGTTTTTTTTCTTCTGTATATCTCTCTGTAGAAGGGAATTTCAAAAGAAACAAAACACCCGCTCAACTGGGGACTATACCCCAAAAGTTATAACTGATGGGTTATCAATTATTCTAACTTAACAATTTCTAATTTGGTCCCTCATCAAATTAGAAATTGTTTAAGTATATCTACACATTAAGCCCATGACATTTTAACACCTTAGCCCAATTAACCATATTAGATCATAATTTATTTGGGCTATATTTTAAGATAGCAATACACATTAAGCACATATGTGTGCCCACAAATGTTGGATTTTTTTCAACAATCTCCCACTTGGGCCACAGATGTTACTTTAAAAAATGTGTAGAACCTAAGAGCTCAAAATTTGCTTTCACATATAAAGGTATTTTCAAACAATCTCGTCCATTGACTATACATGTATAGGATTAAAGGAACTTTCATCACATTTAGTGCAACTAAATCCATCTATAGTCACGTATACCCATACAATCAAATGACATAGATCAATCATGGATGCGTAGCATGAAAATTAAATGTAACATGATCTAAACATGCCTATTTCCAACTGGTCCTACTTTAAACTTTATTGAGATCGAATTGTAACACAATAAACCAGAGTGTGAATAAACTGAATACTTTATTCCTGCATAAAATACCCAAATACACAAAATGTGTCTAAAATCCAATATAGAGCAATCAAATATACAAACTCCCACTAAACCAAAATATCATCAAATGATATAACACTCATATGAGCAGTGTGCTCATGAAAGACCTTGGGTGGTAATCCCTTAGTAAGCGGATCTGCAATCATGGAGTTTGTCCCAATGAGCTCTATGGAAATCTGTTTATTTTGTACTCTATTTCACAACTAGGAAATCTATGTCAATATGATCTGATCTAGATGAGCTCCTGTTGTTGTTGGCATATAGAACTGCCGAGTTTTTGTCAAAATATAATTTTAGTGGTTTTTCAATACTACTCATAATGCGCAGCCCGGTGACAAAATTTCGCAGCCATAATCCATGATTGGATGCCTCAAAACATGCTAGATATCATGCTTCCATAGTGGAAGAAGCTATGAGTGTTTGCTTGGCACTTTTCCAAGAAATAGTTCCTCTAGCTAATAGATAAATGTAGCCTGATGTGGATTTCCTACTATCTTGGCATCCAGAAAAATCAGAATACCCTATGATCTCCAACTGGTCTGATTTTATGTATGTGAGCATGTAATCCTTAGTTCTCTGTAAATATCTCATAACCCGTTTGGCTGCTTTCCAATGATCCATCCAATGATTGTCTAAATATCTGCCTAGCATTCCAACAACGAATGCTATATCTAGACGTGTGCAAACCAGAGCGTACATTAGACTCCCAACAGCTGATGCATAGGGAATCTCTTGCATATCTTAACTTCAAGTTTATTCCTAGGGCATTATTTAAGACTGAATTTGTCTCCTTTAGCTACCAGGGTGTCTCGTGGTTTACAATTTTGCTTGCCAAATCTTTTAAGCATTTTTTCCATATGCTCTTTTGCGATAATCCAATAATACCCCGAGAGCGATCTCGGTGTATCTGAATCCTTAAGACAAAAGAAGCTTCAACAAGATCTTTTATTTCAAATTTCTTTGATAGAAATGTCTTAGTTTCGTGCAACATGTCTTTGTTATTAGTGGCAAGCAGTATTTCATCAACATACAAAACCAAGAAGATATGCGTACTCCCATTGAACGTATGATACACACAATTATCAACTGCATTTGTTTCGAAACCAAATGAGAAATTACTTGATGAAATTTGTGGTACCATTGATGGGAAGCTTGCTTGAGCCCATAGATGGATTTCTTTAGTTTGCAAACCATATTCTTCGGGTCTCCAGACACAAAGTTTTCTGGTTGCACCATATAATTTGTTTCATCAATGTCGCCATTGAGAAATGTTGTCTTAACATCCATCTGATGTAGCTCAAGGTCAAAGTGCGCAACAAGTGCTATGATTGTCCTAAACGATTTTTTCTTTGAAACCGGAGAGAAAGTCTCTTAATAGTCGATGCCTTCCTTTTGAGTGAAGCCTTTAGCTACAAGATGAGCCTTATATCTCTCCACATTACCTTTTGAATCCCTCTTGATTTTGAATATCCATTTACAACCAATGGGCTTTGTATTTTTAGGTAATGGGACAAGATCCCAAACTTTATTGTCTTGCATATACTTGTACTCCTCATTCATAGCATCTATCCATTTTTTAGAGTTAGAATCCTGCATGGCTTGATAGAAGTTGATTGGATCATTTTCCACCAATCCATCATTTTCCTCATGTTCTTGGAGAAAAACTATGTAATCATCTGGAATAACATTTCTCATTTCTCTCGTGGACCTTCTTAATGGCATTTGTCTTTGAGGTTGTTGAGTTTGTTCCTCTGGAACGTTTACTTCAATTTGAACAGAGAGTTGTTCAACCACTACACCAAAAATAGCCATTAGCAACGGTTTTAAACCGTGGGGGCAACCCATTGGCACGGCTTAGAACCGTGGGCTGTAGGGGCGTCGCTAAATCCTCAGTAACGGCTAAAAACTGTGGCAAAATATATGTTAGCCACGGTTTTAAGCCGTGGCAAATTTTTTTTTTTTTTTTTGCTATCAAATGACTTTTTATTACATCTTATAAGTTTTATTTCTAGAAAATAAAAATTTAAATGTGCCAAACTTAAACGAATAGAGGCAAAGTAATGTAATTAATAAGATTATACAATTACATCAAATGTGCCAAACTTTGTTTCATGTTGTGCACGTTTTGTCATTTGTTAGTTGACCAGATTATACAATTACATCAAATGGTCAAAGAATATGCAATACATTTATTCTCATGGACTTGCACGAAGAGAAAGCTTGAAAGCACCCATGCAGTTGAATGCAATAGCAAGAGCATGATAGCACACCGCAGTCTCCACCAATTTTTGTATTAATCCATCTTCCAAAGTTGTCAAGTTTCTTCAACTCTCCTGATTCATTATAATGTGGATAGCCATCTAATGTAATCTTTCCATTGACTGTTGGCATGTGAGATTCAACATTTTCTTGAAACGGTTGATGAACAAAATGTAAACTTGGCTCTTTTGGAAACTAAAACGTATCATTCTCCCTATTTGGTAGGTACTTGTCAGAGGTACATTAATCCACTCGTGCACCATTCTCATCTTTCCATTGTTCCTGCAAAACACAATTAAAATCTCTTATCAAGTTGGGGGTTTCACTATAAAAAATTCATAGCCAAACTATACCAAGATACAGAGATCAGTAACCAATGCCGGAAAAACCAGAACATGGTGCTCTAAGCTGATAGTAATATGTCGATGTAACAATCGCATCATGATATAAAATTGCTTGACAATTAGGGTGGTATCATTATGAAAACTTATATCAGTTTATATGGGATCAGTTGAAAAATCAAAAATCCTTCTTTCCTATAATTTGACAAATGTTATACCTTCTTCCATCTTTCAAAATTCATTTTTACAATTTTTTTTCTTCCAAGACTCCATTATATTGAGATAACATTATAATAGAAGCTTTAGGGCCTGTTTAGACAAGATCAATGCTAATGTACCTGAGATTCTCTTTTGAAATTTGCTAACTCAAGTTGAGCATATGGAGAACAACAAATCATCTAAAGGAGTGTAAGGTGATGGCAAACCTGAACTAGTCCTTGAGAAACTGATGTCAGCTGATGCCCATCAGGAAAAACCAGGTTTTCACCACTAATGCCGTCTTTGAGCAAGTTACAGACATCCAACTTCGACTCTGTCAATTTTCTAGCGATCTCTTCAGTACCATTTTGTTGGTTATAAAAAGTGAAATTTTGTTGGAAACTGCCGATGTTTCCATTCGGGGTATGAAGTTCGGGCCAAACTGATGTGCCCGAAAACTGAATAGAAGGAGCACCATCAAACCTTCGTTCAAGTGGAATCCTAGATGAACTCAGATGTCCTGAAAAGCAGCAAGGACAGGAGCCAGTATCTATAGATTAGGAAGCAAATAAAATTCTGCAAATAAAATTCTCCAATATAAACATAATGGAATTATTGAGAGCAGATTTCTGTGGATTAATTATTCATGACATTATCAAATACCACTTTTACCTGCTGCGTTATGCATGCATACAGAAGCATTCTGACATCCTGAACTAGGAATGTTTTTAGCAAGGGAGGAAGTTCCAAGATCATCCCCAGATTCCACATCTTCCAATTCAGAAGATGTTGTCCACCCATTCCAGTCAGCAATGCTTGGACTTGAAGCATAAGAAGCCTGCAGAATGACAGCAGGCGAATCTACCCGTGCAGACAAAGGAGTAGAAAATTGAGCACTTCCAGTTAACACTCCGGGGTCTGCCTGTAGCAAACGAGGCATGCCAGACTTGCTCCCCTGGAGAAAAATTAAATCGGTTAATTTCAAAGCTACAGAACAAATTTTTGCATGACTTTATCTGGCTTCAAAAATATATGATAAGGCTATTCCGCATTGACAGTAGAAAGTGATGGGATAATCTGTATGAAACTAACCCTGCAGTATCAATTGATGACATACAGAAACAGTTTCTAGCATAAAATATGAGGTTGGTTCAAAAACAAAATAAACACATGTAGTAAGCATCCTACTTCAGAATTTAGGGTCTTACTTAGGTACAAAGAACTGACCACCATAAACTAGGCGCTAGGACCTTAGCTAATTGGGATGGAAAGTACCTAGGTCTCAACACTAATGGTGCACCAATCTTCAAGACTTTCTGGAATTGCAATTCAATCAATCACACACTTAATATTATGAAGTAGCAAATACCTTTTTCACCTCTCTGTAATGCACAAGTACAATGTGCTCCAACTGCCTGAAACAACAACGATAACGATAGAAAATAACGATGAGAACTAAATGCAGCATACTTACAATAAAATTATTCCTTGTAGCTGAAAAGTGTGACACTTCACTAAGAAAACAATAATGCAAAAGCACCGAAAATAGAATAGTGACAAATGCATTTAATCTAATCTAATTGCATGTAGATTAATAATTGGAAAACCAAACTAAATACTTCTCACCATAAGTTTTCAGAGCTCAAAATTGTCAAACTATACCAAGATACAGAGATCAATAAGAAAAGCATATTTGTCCCCTGGGCCACAATACTTGATGCCACTAAGGCATTCATCTTCCCTTTGAGCTCTAACCAAAATTTCTCCAATAGTTGCAGTTGCCACAGCCCCTTTAGCATACATCAAAAGTTTCTAAAGTAGTAAAGTGAGAAGAAAAGTTGTAAAGATCATAAGAAAATGGAGTACATGTTATTCTATGCAGAGTTTGTGATGACTAAGTGTTGCTTTGGGTGTTTTCAAGTAGATAGAAAATGGTGAAACCTTAGGTGGAGCAAACAATTCATGCATGTTTGTGTAAATAGGTTCAGCTAGAAATCATAATTAGGTTGAGGAAAGAAAAGAAAATGTGAGGAAATTTAGTAGATGGTTACCTTTCGATGAAGAGCCTCACGTGCAGCACCAGGGTACAAAAGGACATGAGATTTTGTTGAGAGAAGCTTACATAAATTTTTTCCTGTGACAGGAACCGCGCCCATTATTCTGATAATGTTTACTGAAGACGGATCCAATAGATCACACTCAATTTCTTTTTCAAAAAGCACCGGATGTGACAATCCCCGCAATAAAATATTTTTCTCAGCCAGAAAGTGGTGAATAAGCGGACCCAATTCAATTCCCATCAACATGTGATAGCTGATGAATAAAACAGGTCCCTTGCACGGGATCCCTTCAAGGCCCCTCACTATGCTTCCATCCTCTAAAGTTGAAAGCATCACAGGACTAGCAGCTATGTTAAACAATCTGAGGACCATGATTTAAGGTAGCTATGAGGACAAATGAGATCAGAAATATGCTGACTCAATCAAGTACAATCTCTTAATCAGGATGAATCGATTACCTGATTAATTCAAATGCTTTTTGGAATTCCGAATAGTTTGGTGGCATGAAATCCAAAATGTAATCCATGCTCCTTGTGCATCGATAAAAACCAGCACCTTTAATGACAGTTACCAAGTCAACGCCATCTTCCTGGTTCATGTAAATAGAGTTAGAAAATTTAAGTTTACCAGTAGTATTAAATAGTCACAGACACAGTAATAGAATAGTTTAGCTACATACATATCATTTCAGCAACATTCCCATCCCCTTATAGCTGTGATATACACGTAATTATTACAAAATATATCATTTAATTTATATATGTTAGTGCTTCAATTAATATATTTTATTCTAATTATTTCAATTTTTATGTTTTTGTAGGAATCTGCGCGGGTGAACGATAAAATCGCATTAAGGCGATAATTTGAGAAAATGATTAATTTGTTGATTCTAGCGGTGGTACAAAAGAGTGGTTCACACATCTAAGCCTAACCCGAATAAGCATGGTCCACTTACTTTAACCAAGCCCAAGCCCAAAAGCTAGAATCCTAAGCCCAGCCTAACAAGGAAATAGGGGAACCCTATTTAGGTTTCTCTCTTGCCTTCTCTTTATACACTCTTCTCTTCCACGTTTTCTCTTCCCCTCTGTTTTTCAGCCACCATCACCACCTCCACCGAGGCAGAGACAGAGATCTCTCGCCACTAACCAACCACCATCTCGCCACCGTCCTCGCCACCATCTCGCCACCGTCCAAGCCACGCGCTCTGTCCCTGTCTTTCCTTCACCTCGCCACCGTCCAACATCCTCCATCACGAACAAACCTCGCACGCCACCACCGCGCACACGGTACTGCCGCGAAACAGGGAGCACCATTTCTCTCCCTTGCAGCCGCCCTCCTTCCTCTTTCTCTCTTCTCCACGGTTTCTCCCTCCTCCACGCCTATTTCTTTTAGAGCCACCACCACCGCGACAGACTCGCTACCACCGCGAAACAGACAGGGCACCTCCCTGTTTTGTTCCCTGTTCCTCGTCTTCCTTCGTGTTTGTGTTGATTCCACTGTTCTCTCACCTTCTCTCTGTTCTTGCAGGTGTCGGAGACGTTCGGACGACGAAGGAGCTTGCGAGAGCGCAGTCGAAGCGGCGGAGCAGGGCGCTGTCGCGCTGGAAAAGACGAACCAGCAGAAGCAGCGAATTCACGCGGGAGAAGCTGTTTTTCAAAACTGTAAAACGGTTTTGGCTGTTGACACCCCAAGAATCTGTAAGAGCCACCACAAAGCCTTTTTAGCTCTTTTTTCTCGGGATTCATGCGCATACAGGAAGTGATGGATTCCACCTCCACTGATGCTGTGACCACCACCACCATGAGTCACTAAATCCCACGCAAGGTGAAGATGTGAACTCCTAGATGTAACGCACTAAATTAGTAATTGATTCGCTTTAAGTTTTCACGATGAATAATGATGTTTAATGATTCTCACTTTTATTTAATATAGAAATTTATGTTGTTTTAGTGACAAGGATTTCATAGATTTCTTCGTAGATTATTATTACTCCGGTGATTATCTTTTCTTCTCCATATAAGTTTAGTCACGTTTTTCTTATCTGTGGAATGTTTAAGAATTAATTGATTCCGGTAGGTTAGTTATATGTGATCGTCATTTATTACTGTATTGTCTCCGGATATATCGTAAGTTTAGGATATCACATATGACAGACCTTTGTGTTTTCTTAGAAGAAGTGAAATCTAAAATTCATTTACATTAGGGTATATTAATGATTAAAAGATTATTTTTTCGATTACGTCGTTTGGGATGTGAAACACGTAGTTGCGTCATAATAGCGAATCAATACTAGTTGGCGCGTGAAGTCTAGGAGGGATTCTTGGAACCTTGTGATTTTTCCAAACTTAATTTTCATTAAATTAAATTAAATTTCATATTTTAAATTTGTTAGAATTTATTAACTTTAGTTTCGCATAGTTTGTTTTCCTTAACCTCATTTTGTAGATCGTTTTTCCTCGTGGGATCGACACCTCATTCTTTATTGCAATTGACTGCGTGTATTGTTTGGGCGTAATCAAATTTTGGCGTCGTTGCCGGGGAACAAGCGTCATTCTACAAGGAAGGTTTCGGGTATTATTTTTCTTGCTCATTTTTCATTTTATTTTATTTTATTCTATTTTTAAGTTTTAGGTCCAGTTTAATTTTATATTTATTTTAATTTATTTCAAAAAATTAAAATTAAAAATTAAAAAAACAAAAAAAACATTGGGGGGAGTGAGTTGGAATAGAGACCACTTAGGGAGACTAATCAGGGTCCCAAATTTAGAACACCCACAAATTCACATTGAGACCGAATTAAGTCCTACTTCTAACACCATGAGTAATCACGAAGATGATCATGTTCGGTCGCTAAAGGACTATCTCCACCCCACGCGCACTGCTATTCCATCATGTATCATGTTTGCACCAAGTACACCAAAGCTAGATTTTAAGCTGGGTATGATACAATTATTACCTACTTTTCATGGCCTAAAGAGTGAAAATCCTTATGTTCACATTAGGGAATTTGAGGAAGTTGTGGCCACTTTTCACAACAAAGTTGAGACTGTATACTCGGTTAGACTAAGGTTCTTTCCTTTTTCCCTTAAGGAAAAAGCGAAGAGTTGGCTATACTCTTTGCGACCAAGGTCTATAGGTTCGTGGGAGGAGATGACCCAAGCATTTTTTAATAAATATTTTCCTCACCACAAAACCAACAGTCTAAAGAGACAGATTTCTACCTTCACCCAAAAGAATAGCGAGACATTATATCAAGTATGGGAAAGGTTCAAGGATCTCTTGAATACATGCCCACACCATGGGTATGAGAGTTGGCGCTTAGTCAGTTATTTTTATGAGGGGCTCACCAGTAGAGAACGTCAGTTCGTTGAGATGATATGTAATGGAGAGTTTTTGCAAAAAGACCCTGACGAGGCCATTGAGTACCTAAATGACTTAGCTGAAAAGGCCCACACTTGAACTGGTCCAAATGCTACTGAGAGCACAGATAGAACACGCCCAGCTGAAGTTTACCAACTTAGGGAAGAGGATAGCCTTAGAGCCCAACTTGATAGAGTAACTAGGGAGTTAGAAGCACTTAAGACCAAGGATGGTAAGCCCACACATACTGTTGCCAAAGTTGAGCTACATGACGTCTGTTTTATATGCGGGGGAGTTGAACACTTAGCACAGGATTGCCCGACCTTGACTGAGATGAGAGGGGTTTATGAGGAACAATGTAACGCCTTAGGGATGTACAAGAAGCCTTATTCACCATTCTCTAACACTTACAATTCTGGCTGGAGAGATCACCCTAACTTTAGTTGGATGTCCGAGGCCGACCAACCTACACACTCACAGGCACAACCACCTAGATCATACCCTGCACCTCCATACAATGCACAATCTAACAGAAGTTCCTTATCAGACACATTGCATGCATTTATAGAGGCACAAAGTAAAACTAATCAAAAATTTGAGGTTGCATTGACACAGTTGGCAGAGGAGAACAAGGAGATCAAAAGCCAAATAACCAAGTTGACAAGTTCATTAACAGTACAAGCTCAGGGCCAATTTCCATCACAGCCTCAAGCAAATCGGAAGGGACAACTTATGGCACAAACCTCTACCTCAGACTCTCAGAAAGTAAGAGAGGTTAATGCCATTACTAGGCGGAGTGGTAAGATTTTAAAGGGATCAAGCTCGTCCACGACTATAGGCACCTCCCCAAGTGCAAAGGAGAGCATCCCTGAGGATGAGCCCAACAAGAACATTCCAGCTTCAGTTCCTTTTCCTCAAGCACTACGACCTACTGGAAACAAATCAGAAATGCATGCTGAGATTCTAGAACACTTGGAACAGGTTAAAATTAATTTACCTTTGCTGCATGTGATTAAACAGGTACCAACTTATGCAAGGATCATCAAGGACTTATGCACTATCAAGAGGAAACATCATGTCAAGACGACTGCCTTCTTGACAGAACAGGTAAGCGCGGTGATTGAGCAGAGGACACCACCCAAGTACACAAATCCAGGGTGTCCTACAGTCGCTTGCCAGATTGGGACTTATGCGTTCGGCCAAGCCTTGTTGGATTTAGGAGCAAGTGTAAATCTGATGCCATATTCTATTTACTTGCAACTGGGTCTAGGAGAGATTAAACCCACATCTGTGGTACTACAATTGGCCGATAAATCAGTTAAGAAGCCAAGAGGAATAGTTGAGGATGTCTTGCTGCAGATTGATAAGTTTTACTATCCCGTCGACTTTCTTATTTTATATACTCATTCTGCAGTTAATATGGAGTCTACAGTTCCGATTATTTTAGGTAGACCTTTTCTTGCCACAGCTAACGCTCTTATCAATTGCAGGAACGGTCTAATGAAGCTGTCTTTTGGGAACATGACTCTGGAGGTCAACATATTCAATATTAGCAAGCAACCACGTGATGATGATGAGTGTCATCATACCTACATGATAGACACGTTGATATCAGAGGAGGTGCTCGTGAACGCAGATTCTGAAACCTTAGAGTCCCTTCTTTCTATTCTTGATTATGAGAATTCACTTTATTTTGACAATGCTTTTGATATTTCTATTGTCTCAGGGCTAAAGGATAAAGGAGGGCGACAATGGCAACCATGCTTTGAGGAGTTGCCAAAGGAAAGACAGAAACCACAACCATCCACCGTGGAAACTCCGAAAGTTAACCTAGCTCCACTGCCTGAGGGACTTAAACCTGCATTCCTTGGACCAGGTGATACATTTCCTGTTATTATTTCCTCCGTGCTTGTTAGCTCACAAGAAGAAGAATTGATTAACATATTACGTGAAAATTATCCTATGACTGATGTGAAAATTATCCAATCTTCTGATTTGGAACCAGACTTAGGATGTTTCATTTTAGGGGTAAGGAAGGATCCTTTGTTGCATATCACTACTTGCGACCCATTCATGTTTCAGATCCCTACTGACTTCCAAGGAATGCGAGTTTCTTTACCATTTTTATATGATTTTAGATGGTGTCCTTGCGACTTTTGGGATGTGCTAGTATATCTTGTGTCGCATGTGGTTGCTATCTTTGAGTGGATTGATCCTCAACTTTTCAGGTTATTGGTATACGATTCCTTAACCCTTTTGACTCGTTTATATCATAGACTAGGTTTGGAAGTGAATGTTCCTTATGTTTTCCTCGTCACTTCATGGTATATTTTTCATGAGGGAGAATATATGTCGGGCTGAAGACGTTAAACCAAGCGCTCCTAGGAGGCAGCCTAGCCTTAGTTGTGTGTCTTTGCTATTAGTTTGGATTGGTTTTCGAGTACCCTAATTAGTTGTGTTTCACTCATACTCGTTAGCTCCATAACAATTTTGACTTGCAACTTGTTTTTTTTTTTGTTTTCTTTGTTAATGTCGAGTCTGCATTTTATCTATTTCTAATGAAAACTCCATGATTCTTATGTTTCTGAGCGTTCATTGGTGGAAGATTTCATCGAAATTGGTAAAAAGCTTCACCATGGTACTATCACTCTAACCCTCCTCTTTTCTTTTGCCTTGATTTGTCATGATTATTATTTTATACATTGAGGACAATGTTTGGTTTAGGTTTGGAGGTGTGGTTTATTAGATTTTTTTTTATGCAATTTTCAAAAATCTTTGAGTTTAAAACGTATTTTACAATTAAACAGAGTCATTTTTGTGTTCTACTCAATCTCCATTGAATACTTAGATGATTATGGTAATTGTGTAAAATCTTCTTGAAAATGCATTTGAAATCCGAACTCTTGGTGAATAGAAAAAAAAAGAAGAGGTTTTGAGTTTTTTAGAGAATATTTTTTGTTGCCTTTAATTTTGAGAAAATACATACTAACACGTGTCACATTGTTATATTAGTGGAAAACATGATATTTGATATTATCCTTATGTTTAATGTATTTCGTTAGACTTTTCAACTCGACTATTCATGCACTATAAGCCAAGTCAACATGATTTGAAGTTGATTAGTGAGGTATTGAACTAGAAAACCTTAGAATAATAGTGGAGACTTAACCTTGTGAGTTTTGAGCCATTCTTTATTTCTTGAGGGTTATTAATTACACTCTGATTTTTCTTGAGTCCGCATTATTTCGTTGATGATCTCATTATTCTTGATTTTCTTATTGATTGCTTTAAGAATGACATAAAAATTGAATCTTTACACTAGAACTTCTTGCTTTATTTAGTTGAGATGTCCTAGTACTAACTAGAACTTATGAAGTGAAATAGGCATTTCTTTCTTTAAACCATTTTTAGCCTTTTTAGCCTACCCAATAATAAATATCCATTTGCAGCCCTTTGAGCCTTTAGATAGTCTTTTCTTTGTTATTCCCATTCCCAATACCTACTCCAATCAAGGAGTAATAGCTTTATTATTTTATCCTTACCCAATTTTCTGAGAATGTATACGGTGAGATATATTTATGGAATGGGCAAAAAAAAAAAAGATATTTCATGCACCCTCGAAGTAAAAGTGTTGGATTGTATCAATGGGGAAAAGCATGTTTAAAAAAAAATTGCGATTAAAGAAGAAAATAATGAAGAAAAAGTTAATGGTGTACAACATTGATTTGCTCTTCAATGCCCTATGTTTTATTCAAGGGTGTATCTATTCTCAGGAAATCTTTGTATCCTTTGTCCCTTATTGTTTGCCATAATCCAAGCCCCAATACAACCTAGTAAAGACCTGATTGATCTTAAGTGAAAGTTAGCTTAATTGATGTGAAGATTGAATAGGCAAAGGCTATGGTGTTTGATTCAACATTCTCAAAAGTAATCAATTTTCCGGTCCATGAGATCATATTCATTTCATTCTTTGAAAATTCCGTTTTTCAGATAATTATATGTGAGACGTTTGCATTTTCCATAGTATATTTTTTTCCTCACATATAAATTGAGTGCTCAATCTCTGAGTGTTTCATTTCTGAGCGACATGAGAGAATTGTAGTCGAAACGTCTTTTCTAAAGGTTATCTTGTCACATCTTTACTATGAGATGAAGACTTATGTTGATAAGGCTCCTCACACACACACTTCGCGTTGAGAATGATTATGAAATTCATTTAACCTTTAGATACTGTTAAATTATTGTACTCTATTGATATATTTTTGTGACATTATTAGTTTGTTGTTTTTCTTGAATTATAAGCAATCAGAAAAATACTCTAAGGGAAATAAAAGGGAATGCTCATATGTTTTGCATTATGTTTTTAGAAAATGGATTTTGTATTATTGAGTCAGTAATGTTTGGGGGTAGCATTTCTGGAAACCCTCACGAGACTATAACTCGTCCTCTAGAGGTCATCTAGAGGTTTAAAGCCTTGTTGCACGTTAAGGTAAGTGCAACCGTGATTCCTACGAAAGTGAGTTAGGATTTTATTCTTTATTTTGTTTTGCTCGAGGACTAGCAAAATATAGGTTTGGGGCTATTTAATATACACGTAATTATTACAAAATATATCCTTTAATTTATATATGTTAGTGTTTCAATTAATATATTTTATTCTAATTATTTCAATTTTTATGTTTTTGTAGGAATCTGTGCGCATGAACGATAAAATCGCATTAAGGCGATAATTTGAGAAAATGATTAATTTGTTGATTCTAGCGGTGGTACAAAAGAGTGGTTCACACATCTAAGCCTAACCCAAATAAGCATGGTCTACTTATTTTAACCAAGCCCAAGCCCAGAAAGCTAGAGTCCTAAGCCCAGCCTAACAAGGAAATAGGGGAACCCTATTTAGGTTTCTCTCTTGCCTTCTCTTTAAACACTCTTCTCTTCCATGTTTTCTCTTCCCCTCTCTTTTCCAGCCACCATCACCACCTCCACCGAGCCAGAGACAAAGATCTCTCGCCACTAACCAACCACCATCTCGCCACCGTCCAAGCCACGCACTCTGTCTCTGTCTTTCCTTCACCTCTTCACCTCGCCACCGTCCAACATCCTCCATCACGAACAAACCTCACACGCCACCACCGTGCGCATGGTACTGCCGCGAAACAGGAGCACCACCCTGTTTCTCTCCCTCGCAGCCGCCCTCCTTCCTCTTTCTCTCTTCTCCACGGTCTCTCCCTTCTCCACGCCTATCTCTTTTAGAGCCACCACCACCGCGACAAACTCGCTACCACTGCGAAACAAACAGGGCACCTCCCTGTTTCGTTCCCTGTTCCTCATCCTCCTTCGCGTTTGTGTTGATTCCACTGTTCTCTCACCTTCTCTCTGTTCTTGCAGGTGCCGGAGACGTTCGGACGACGAAGGAGCTCGCAGAGAGCGCAGTCGAAGCGGCGGAGCAGGGCGCTGTCGCGCTGGAGAAGACGAACCAGCAGAAGTAGCGAATTCGCGCGGGAGAAGCTGTTTTTCAAAACTGAAAAATTGTTTTGGCTATAGACACCCCGAGAATCTGTAAGAGCCACCACAAAGTCCTTTTAGCTCTTTTCCTCGAGATTCGTGCGCGTACAGGAAGTGATGGATTCCGCCTCCACTGATGCTGTGACCACCACCACCATGAGTCACTAAACCCCATGCAAGGTGAAGAGGTGAACTCCTAGATGTAACGCACTAAATTAGTAATTGATTCGCTTTAAGTTTTCACGATGAATAATGATGTTTAATGATTCTCACTTTTATTTAATATAGAAATTTATGTTGTTTTAGTGACAAGGATTTCATAGATTTCTTCGTAGATTATTATTACTCCGGTGATTATCTTTTCTTCTCCATATAAGCTTAGTCACGTTTTTCTTATGTGTGGAATATTTAAGAATTAATTGATTTCGGTGGGTTAGTTATATGTGATCGTCATTTATTACGGTATTGGCTTCGGATATATCGTAAGTTTAGGATATCACATATGATAGACCTTTGTGTTTCCTTAGAAGAAGTGAAATCTAAAATTCATTTACATTAGGGTATATTAATGATTAAAAGATTATTTTTCCGATTACGTCGTTTGGGATGTGAAACACGTAGTTGAGTCATCATAGCGAATCAATACTAGTTGGCGCGTGAAGTCTAGGAGGGATTCTGGGAACCTTGTGATTTTTTCAAACTTAATTTTCATTAAATTAAATTAAATTTCGTATTTTAAATTTGTTAGAATTTATTAACTTTAGTTTCGCATAGTTTGTTTTCCTTAACCTCATTTTGTAGATCGTTTTTCCTCGTGGGATCGACACCCCATTTTTTACTGCAATTGACCGCGTGTATTGTTTGGGCGTAATCAAGCTGCATCCAATTTTTTTTTCACAAGCACAACATCACTCTTGACAAATTTCAGCATCCGGTATGCGGCTAGAAATCACTAAAAGAATATGCATTAGTCATTTTTGGGACTAAAGTTCCAGATCAATGATGATCGAAACCTAGCCTTCTTTTCCTTTTCAGTTGGGCACGTCATACTAATTGAAAGAAAGCTCAAACAACTTCTTGTTTTGAATGCACATCTGATTTATCCAATGTTTTTTACACAAACTTCTGGATTATAGGACTTAAATTTGTAGCATATTGGGATTGGAAACTTGGTGCAGTAAGAGTCACAATACAAATAATAAAGTAGAAAAGCATCCGGAAACATCAAAACAACCATGCCTTGCTAATGTTGAAAATTTCAACACAAACATGTAAAAATAAAGAGACAGAAGCATATAATGAGAAGTGTCCTGTAAGAAAGCACTTTTTACCAATAGAAGTGAGTGACCACTATGCTTGAAGTTACGAATTTGGCAATGGGAGAACAAATCATTTAGTCGCGTGGATTCATCTTGGCTTGGTAATAGAAGATCTCTTCCGCTGACATACAATTATTATAGCAAACTCAGTCAGATTAGATGCCCTTCAAGTTAAAAAATAAATATAAAACGTAAACAACTGCCTGGTCTTTTGACTCAAAGTCATTCACTTTGAGAAAAATATGAATTAAATAACATCCACTGTGTATGTCATAATAGGAAATTGAAAATTACTTGGGACGTGAAAAACTGAAACACTGATTATTAATATAGGTTAGTTATAAGCCACAAACAAACTGCAAATTAGTTGGGAGAAAAACAAAGATAAGAAAGGCGTGCACGCTGGGTGGGTGAGGCCTCAAGCCTCTTGTTAATATGATCATGATCATGAGTAAGCATATCAATAAACACATGACAGTGTTACAATGAGATCCCATATCTAAATTTTTCATGTAATAACACAAACTCTATTTTCCACCCCAATCATAAATTTTCAAAGAATAAATTTTCAAGCATAAATTTTTGGTCAATCATGATAAGTAACTTGAATGTCCTATTTCTAATGCCTATATGAAGTGCCTTGGACACTCCAATTCGTTTGTCTCTAGCTCTTTTGTGTGCCCCTACTTCTATGATTTTACTTGAAATGTTTTTGTCACCCTGCCACTCAAGTATATTTAGTAGTAGTGCCATCCACAGACTCTTATAATCAATCAAGTGGTTTCACACTCTAAGATCCTTTCGCAACCTGATTGCTCATGCATTTAATATTTTTTTCTTTACACCTACAATTGTTCCAACAAAACTTAATCAGGTGCCATTAACATGACATAGTTCGAGTCAGCGTGCCTTTATTATTCCACTTAACGAGTCTAGGTGCCTCCAAAAATCCAATTTACTTCATGCTACTACGAAGCTTCACTCAACACATAATTTAATGTACAAATCCAAAGTATGTCATTGTGAAATTTTGAGGTATAATCATGTTCTTAATAAGAAATAACCAGAAATGAATAAAGCATGAAAAACATAGCTAGTAAAATTATTTTCTAATAAGAGATAAAGACAAATATCATTTACCTGCAAACAATACAAAAGTAAAAATCTGCCTGCAGCAGCAGTAACTGAAACAGATGCAGTAATCTTAATTGAACAATGCGGATCTACCTGCAAAAGGATACACAATGTTACATCCTTTTCAAAGAAGGAAATAAAAGAAACATGAAAAATATATTGTAGTGCACATAAACTTTGCAAGTGGAGTAGCTTATACCAGTAGCAAAACAGTAGTCATGTCAGACTGTTGAGTCGAATCCTGAAAAGCTGGCGAGGAATCAACCAAAATTGTTTCAGAGTACAAATTGGGAACTATTTGTAGACCTGCTGTAGAATCCCATGCAATAGCTACCGGCGGAAAACAACGTAGTTTACAGAGCCCTGAAATACAAAGGGAAACCAATCAGTGCAGAAAATAAAAATGTTACAAGAAACCTAATAAAAATACAACAAAACATGGAAATATCATACATATCCACTTTTATATACGAAAGTTCTAATTAATACACATATATCGACTAAGTAAACACTATGATTAAAAAAGTTAAGTATATAAGTAGAAAAAATAAAAAAATCCAATGTGCCCCTGTAATAGTGGACAATTAGAAGAAAATAAGCACCCCGTACCCATGACAAAAACCGAAACACATATATGTGTTGTGTTATAAAAATAAACATCCATTATGAGGTCCTAGAAATAATATTATGTTATATGTTCTTTTGCCCAAAAAATGCAGTTAAAAACAAGCCTTGCCGGACCATCAGCGAAGCTCAAAATGCTTTATAAAATACAGAAGAAAATGTAAAATCATACATCATTATATTTTTCTGAATGCAGGCAAATCGAATCTTAGTACTACTGATCATAAGAAAGTTGTAGTAAGTTGGAGTAAACTAGGTAAGCTTGGTAAAAGTTCTCACTGCTATGTTGCACATCTCCATCTTCTTCAATGGGAAGACCCGAACTTTTTATTTCGCAGCATGTTGTTTTTACAGATAGCATAACCGGCAGAAGGCTTAGACTAACTGAAAAATGATAAATTCAAAAGAAGAGGGTGGTCCTCATTGAACAAGATTTCCTGCAATGAAATTAAAGGGCATCAATTAGTCAAAATCTAACTAGCCTTTTCTATTACTGTGGATAGCATGCCAAACTTAATAGCAATAGACAACCAGACACACTCCTATAAATAACATTAGTTTCCGGTTATTTATATTGTTCTAATATTAATAGTAATACCCCGCCAAACATGGGGTGATTTCAGTCATGAATCTCTTGTATTGCATTTTCATTCAGATGCATTCTCTAAACATGTATATGAAAAGCCAAAAAATCTCTTGTATTTCATTTTCGAAAGATAATAATCTCAACAGAGCAAAGCCAAAAGCTGAACACAAGTTTAAAGAATTGCAACATTTTCCTAATTTAATGCATTGCACTTACAATATAGTACAATTCAATGAAAATATTTAATTTAATGCATTGGACATGGAGTGTACGAGTACCATCAAATTAAAATATATTCTTTAACAACATTGTCTCCTAAGAAGTTTAGAAAAGTTTTCACTTTTTGTTTTGCAAGGCAGGTCATGTGGAAGAACATGGATCAGAATATGACAAATCACAAACAGCAGAAGAAGAAAAAAAAACTAACAGCAGAAGAAAAAAAAAAGCAACAGAGTGCATCAAGACAGACCACTCTGTCAAAACAGAGCATGCTGTCCAGTGTATTGCAGCACCGAAAAAAAAACTAGACAGAGCAGCTCCAATTCTTAATGTCTTGAGCCGGCAACAATGGCTCGTGCATTCATCAATGTTGTGGGTAGCTTCTCAGTAACTTATGTAGAAATTGCCTACAAAATTCAATCTTTTATGTAAATCTTGAATAACAGTAAAAAAGTTCCAGCAGATGGCACATTATAGTTCAACTGAAGGATTTCAAAATTAACCCTGAAGCATGGATACTAATTGTTCAACTATTTGGCAAATACTACAATAAATTAGATCAAGAGCTTTATCCAATAACAGTCGTCAATAAGTTAGATAACAACAACATGGATACTAATTGTCAGACACGTTGGCCAGAAACGAGACACTTTTAGTTAATGTCAAAACCCTGCATATTAACATCAAAACGACACACAAGAAAACATAACACAAGCTTGATCAATCTCTTACTGCAACACCCACACACAAAAGCAGAGCAAATCAATGAAACCCAATACAAGAAAGCAACTCATTCTATTTCAGAATATAACCAAATACAGACCTGAAAAGCTCTTCCTATTTCAGAAATAGAATAGTAATGAAAACCATGAGTTTTGTTTGGTCTGGCGCATTGAAGGTACACCAATCAACATGGCAGGGGGTAATAATTCCATTGATTCCAGGCAAACAGAACTTGAGAAAGCTTAAACATGCATTTGGCTATAAATAATGTCTCCAAAACAGGCCACTAAAAAAATACTTTAAAGTCATTCTAAAGCAATAGTTTTTTGGTGGGAAACCTCAGAAGAGTATCACCCTTTAGCTTTTCTAACTAACATTTACCCCTTGACAACACAAAGAAAATGAAAAAAACTTGATATGATTAAACTGCAATAACAATAATAATAAGAAATAAATAAAATGACACTCCAATTAAGTACTGAGTGAAAAATGAAAATGTTCACTAATGCCCATGGGATGAGATTTTTTTTAGATCAGCAACCAAGTTGTGTACCATCTAGTTAGCTACCCCATGACATAAAAATCTAGCAGCTTTCAAAAGGTCCCAGAAGAGAGAAGAAAAGAGGAATATTCTATTAATAGAAGCAAAGATTTTCTTGTGTGTCCATTAGTCTAAGAATAACAAAACTCATTACTTTAGGTGAGATTGAGCCCAACCAGAAATACCATGCGCACTATTGGAGATAGTGATGGAATGAAGAAAAAACTTGCCTTCAATAACATCAATGAGTGTTAAGCACCCAGCCTTATGCACAGCTTGGAGAGTGTGAGTAAGAGCATCTGTAACAGTTGGTTTTTTTTCTTTCAATTTTTCCTATTCATAAGATAAAAAAATACTGTGAGCCAATCCTATCTAGTAAAGTAACAACTTGAAGTAGACAAACATAAAAAAGTAATAACCAAAAAGGAGAACAAAAAAAGAGTAAAAACCATACTGAAAAAACACTAGACATGTCGGATACAATTCAGTATCACTGCACATGTTTATGTTCAGTTAAAACCTCAAAACTAGCATTTCATAGATTTTAACTAAAAGATAATCAGGGAAACCACTACAATATTATAAATAATCCTATTACATAGTAAATAGAGCATGTTTCACTTTACTTATAAGCAAAACTGGTAAGAGAAACCGTGAGCCTCCAGAAAAATGATTTCTCAGTCCCCTAGCAAGATTCCCAATAGCTTGTATAGCTTCAACTGCAACAACTATGTTCACATCCATAATAAGCTGCAAGCAAAAAGGTATACCTAAAAAATGAAGTTAGAAATTTCCAAAGCGGCTGATTTTGGAGGGAGGTTATGGAGACTGGATTATCTATACACAAATTTAATGGATTTTAAATTTCCTAATCACGTCAACGGTGTCTTAGTAGGAATTTTGATGAATCCATTCATATATATATGTTGCTCATTACTTATACATCGATATACAGTAAAACCGTACAACTACTCTTTATAATAAGAAGAATAAACAGAGACAAACAACGACAATAACATAACACAAAAAAGGAAGGGAGGGAGGCAAATCTTGTGAGTTTGGGTACGGGCATTAAACTATACATGTTAAATATTACTAACACACAATCAATGAAAAACATATCTACAAAATTCAAACAAATATAAAGACCATGTCAAAAAAACACAAAATTTAAACCCTAAATCAAATGGGTACATTGAATTCCAACTCACCTTAGCCTGAAAACAAGTTGAATGTAAAGTTGGTCTCAACTTTCGTCCCCAAACGCTTAGATCTGAAATTAGGATAGCTTTCAAGTCAGATTTCACCAAAACAGAACACCATCATCAAAAGATCTCATTAAACAATGAACAAGTTTCGAAATTTTGAACTTACCCAGAGTTTGAAAACCAGAACAAGCCCTAGATCTGACAATTCACAAAACCATCTGTGTCAAATTTTGCCTAAATTATCAAAAACCTACTTTGTTGTTCGAAACTACTCGACTGTTCGGTCACTTGAGATCTCGTATGATAGAAGAGTTTTCGAGAAGAGAGAGAGAAAGACGAACCTTCTTCGCTGACAGTGAGAGAGAGACCTCTGCAAAGTTTGAAGCATATAATTTTTTTTACCAAATTTAAAGCGCAAAAGTTTTGGAGGCAGAGTGCGAAACTCTCTCCCACACATATGCACGTGCAAAACATGTGTTTAGCCATGGTTTTAAACCGTTGGCAGTTCAAAACACGTTTGTGCCCAAGGTTTTAGCCCGTTGGCCATTATAGCCACAGTTTTTAGCTAATGAACCCACGGTTTTAAACCGTGGCCATGGGGTGGTGATTATTGCAACGGTTTTAAGCCGTTGGCAGTTCAAAACGCGTTTGTGCCCACGATTTTAGCCCGTTTTCCATTATAGCCACAGTTATTAGCCGTGGCAAATGAACCCACGGCTAAGAACCGTGGCCATCTATGTGTAACTAAAATGGCCTTTTGGTGTAGTGAACATTGTCTTGTTGAAGTTTCAGATCTACTTCTAGATCAATGACAGGTACAGAAACATGTACATTGTCAAAAACAGTAGTAGGAATCGAAACTGATTCATCCTCAAAGAACTGTCTCTTACATTATTTCTCCCCCCAAACTCAACATCCACAAAAAATGCTGCAGTACACGTTTAAAAAATAGACCTAATTGTGGGATCATAAAATTTGTAGCCCCTAGATCACTCTGAATAACTAATAAAGTAGCTTGCTTACTATCTTGGAGTCCAATTTGTTTTCATTTGGCCTATAAGGCTAGCCATAGATGGACCATACACAAATGTGAAAGTGCTTTAAACTAGGCTTTCGGCTTGTCCAAATTTCATAAGGAGTCCTTGGCAGCTGCTTTAGTTGGTACTAAATTTAGGATATAAAACTGTTGTCTATGTTGCTTCTCCCCAGAGTGATTCTGGTAAGGAGTAGGTAAGGTAGAAATGACTAATCATACTCCTTACCATGTCCTTAAGAGTTATGTTTCGTCTTTCAGCGATACCATTCATGCTAGGTGAACTTGGCATGGTGTACTGTGGGACGATTCCACATTCCTCTAGGAATTGAGCAAATGGCACTGGACGTTGTTCTCCTGAACCGTCATATCTGTTGTAGTACTCTCCATCACGATCGGATCTAACACACTTAATTTTCTTACCGAGTTGGTTTTCAACTTCAGTTATGTAAGATTTGAATACATCCAGTGACTCTGATTTCTCATGAATGAGATAAAGGTACCAATAACGTGAGTAGTCGTAATTAATGAATGATATAAAGTATCGTTGACCATTCCAAGAAGCCTTAAGGAATGGTCCACAGATATCCGTATGTATCAATTCTAGACTTCTGAAGATCTATTAGCACCTAATTCTATTTTGTTTGGTATGTTTTCCCTTGATGCACTCAACACAGACATCTAAGTCTGAAAGTCGAGTGAATCCAAAATGCCTTCTAACACAAGTCGTTCAATTCTAGACTTGGATATATGACCCAGAACACTTGTGCCATAATTTTGATGAAATTTCTTTGTTTAGCTTACGTTTAGTACCCCGTGAATCTACATGCAAGGTTTCATTATATGATGCAATAGTATCAAGCAAATATAGGTTATCAAACATACTTAATGAACCAGTACCAACAATATTTGAATTCCAATGAAAGACTAAACTGATTGTTTCCAAATGAACAATTATAACCATATTTGTCCAATAAAGAAACAGAAACCAAATTTCATCTAAAGGACGATACAACAAAAGTGTCTTTCAATCCAAATAAAAACGAGTTCTCAACAATAACCTAAAATGCCCTATTGCCTCAACATCCACCAATTTTTCATCGCCCACAAAAATGTATCTTTCAACATCATTTGGCTTTCGGTAGCTAAGGCAACCCTGCATAGAAACACTTATGTGAGTGGTAGCACGAAGATCTAACCACCAAGTTCTTCTAGACACTGAAGCTAAATTAACCTCAGAACAGACCAAAGTAAAAAATGTACCTTTGTTGGCACGCCAAGCATGATACTAACTACATTATTTTTTACATGTCCTAGCTTTCAACAAAAGAAACTTCATCGATTTTCCTTCAGTTTGATTTGCTCTGGACCCTTAGCAGCTTCATTTTTCTTTCTTTTCTTGCCCTTATCCTTAGAGGTACTCGTCAGATGAGTACTTTCAAATCTCTCTTGCTTCAACTTTTCATCTTCTTGCACACAATATGAAATGAGCTCGTTAAGAGTCCATTTGTCCTTTTGACAGTTATAACTAACCTTAAACTGACTGAAATGTGCAGGAAGAGATATCAATACTAAATGCACGAGCATGTCACAAGATAACTCGAGTTTTAGTGCCTTAAGTTTTGAAGCAATGTGAGACATCTCCATGATGTACTCCCTTATGTTTTCCTTGCCTTTGTACTTCATTGAAATCAAGCTAGCAAACAACGTGCTTGTTTTAGCCTTATCATTTTTTGCAAAATGTTTTTCAATTTCGGCAAGGAAATCACTGGCCTTAGTCACCCCTCAGATATTGAGACTCTAAAGGCTTTCGAAATGTCGCGCTTAATGATCATTAGAGCGTTCCCACTTCTCAAAGTTCCTCCTTTCTTCAGAAGAACTTTCAGCCGAAAGAGTAGCGAGTTGATCTATCCTTAGTGAAAAGTCTTGATCCATGCAGCCAAGAACGATTAAGACGTTCTCTTTCCAATCCTTGAAGTTTGTCCCATTAAGCATGAGAATACTGTTTGCATAGGCAGATATTGAAGTAGCAGACATAATAGCTGTATAAAGAATTAACCTAATGAGCATGCATGTTCACATCATAATCTAAATAAACAATCTTTAAATTCAAATACGTATGGAATACATCTCAAGATACTTAGCACAACATTAATATCAAGCCTTTGGACAATAATATTAACTTGTAAATGATACTCTTGGTGTGGTGATCAAATATTGACAATAACTCCTGTCAAACAATAAGTCTATCTTTGGATCAACTATTATTCACATAGAAAACTTATAATTGTCACATATTTATCACTATAGGTGTGTATGCAATTCGGCCAAATATTATCCTTCCTTTGGGCCATCTAATATCCGCAAGAACTCACAAACATAAACATCTTAACATTCTCAATAAACTAATCTACATAAGAGAGGTCACTTTGGTGACATATTGTTTCAATTATTTCAATCAAATGTTAAAAAACTAAATAAATCATTAGATGCATAAAAAATAGCATTTGAATTTAAAATTTTAAAATAAATTGCCTTGAGAAAAATAAATAAATAAATAAGAGACCTAAGTAATGTACATGATTTACTTGATTTAAGGTCCATTATTTAATTTCCTGAATTTTTTTTATTATCAGGGTGGCTCTGACATATTCTGTTGAGTGTAATTAGCCAAAACAGGATAGACCGATTCTCTGAACTGGACCAGGGTGACCCAACTGACCCAGCACGATCTGAACCTGTCCCAGCAACCCATCAGACCCAGACCCAACAGCCCA
>QNQO01011496.1:0-28097 GCA_003290165.1 Berberis thunbergii | reverse complement strand
TGCATCTCTCTGTTATAAAAGCTTACTCCTTTTGGGTTTTTTTAACCAATTCTGTTAAATGGGGTATGTTTGTTTTGGTTTATTTGTATGTGTGTTGAACTGTCAGCTTTGATCTCCAATGCTCAACAAATGGGGTTGATTAATGGGTTCCAAGCCTCCACAACTCTTAACCTATGCCTATCCTTCAATGTGTATATGACACATTATATTCATTGATGCGTCTATTCATGATTTTGGTGGTGAGGGACCTCCTCATTTAGTTTCAAGTCAATTATGTGGTCAAAGTTAACTTCTCCTAATCCCAAATCTTTTGCTACGGGTGAAGTTCCAGAAATTGATTGAAACTTGAGCTCATTTTAGGCTGCAAGCAAGGTTCTTTTATGCACTTATCTTGGGCTTCCCCTTGGAGAAATTATAAAATACTAAGGGGAGAAGGGAAGATGTCATTACCTATTTTATGAAATGCGTTGTAGCTCAACTCGGCCTGATGGGTTCACTTATGCGACTGTGATTCCCTGTTTGGGTGTGGGGTTCGGTCGCCAAGTGCACGCGGAGATTGTTAAGGTTGGGTTGAGTTGTGATGCTGCTTTTGATGGGACGATAGCGTTGGCTACGAAATCCTTTGCGATTTGCAAAATCGCCGATTAGCTTTTCAGTTCAGAGACTTTTGAGCAGCGATACGGGAGTTTCGCTAGTGGGGCTAGCAACATCCGTTTTCCTGGTTAGAGTTTTGTATTAATTTTAGTTTGTTCCTATTTTCTAAATTATATTTTTGTCTTTGCTGCTAAATGTTTCTGTTGCTATTGAATTTCACGTCCCGAGTTTTGGGGAAACAGATAATCCTACGTGGATTTTAGGATTTCGTTTTTCTCGAAAATTGGGGCGTGACAATGCGTGCTGTCATTTTTTGTGCTCGTATCCAAGCGGAGTGAACGACTCCCACCCTGCCACCTCACTCCCTCGCTGATTTCCTCGACATTTAGAATTCCCCTTAATTGTTATAATGAAAAATTTTACCTTGAAAAACGAAATCACTATCCTTGTTTACAAGTATCAAACGGAAGAATCTGTTCATGACCTAATCAGATCTTATGAAGATGAGTAGGGGAAAGAAAAAAAAAGTAGGATCACGATCTAAAATACAACTATTTATATGGTGGAGTGTGGCGTCCATAGACATATATGACAAAGAAAACAAATGATTCGTATATGTTTGCAGGACACGGTGCTTTACTAATAATCTTGCACGTTTAATTTGCTTGTAAATCACATTTAAGAACTTCAACACAATATCCTCCATCTTTATTTGTTTATGAGGGTGACGATTTATTATTATTTTCGTACATTATGTGATATCTGATATTTGATTCTTACACTTCCCAATGAGAGTGGGTAACACCAATATCCATGAATAATACACAATTGTATTATTGATTATTGTGATCTTCTTCTCACAAGTGAGGTCTACATAGGGATGACAACGAAGCTGATTGGAGTAGATGTGATCAAATTCATCTCCGATCCGTAAAAAATAACGGATCCCCAAATTTGTCCCGCCAATCCGTTTACAATTTTAATTAGAAACCGTAACCGCTCCGTGCGGATTGGCGGATATCTGCCCCACCCCGCCAATCCATTTACGGTTTGTGGTTCTGTTACTGGATTGCCGGATCTCTGCCCCTAATTTAGTTATTCCTCTTCCATCTAACTACAATATATTTACTTCATTCATTATTAGATCAGAAACACAAAATTACAAAGAATCCATACAAAAATTACAAAAAAAAAAAAAAAAAAAAATCGATCTAAAGAATCTCATATCTCAGATCTCAGATATTTGATCTTAGAGATCTCAGATCAGCTAGGGACAGGCGGGGAAGGGAGGGGAGAGGGGAGACGCCGGGATGGGTGTCGAGTGAGAGCTTCGGCTTCACTTTTGCTGTGAGAGAGAAGAAGGGACGTCGCCTCGCCTCCGTCTTCGATGTGAGAGAGAGAATGGGAGACTGTGAGAAAGAGACTGGACACGAGGGGGGAGATGTCTGAATGTGAATGATGGGGCAGAATGATCTGAATGTAGGTTTATTCCTTTATATAATATAAGAGTATTTTTGTAATTTTCACTAATTAAACAGATATTCGTGGGGCGGATATGACTAAATCTGTATCCGCCCCGATTAATAAACGGATACAGATGGAAATTCGTATCAGCCACAAAATCTAAGACCTTTGCCAAATCCGCTCCAAACGGAGAGAGGAGGCAGATATCCGTGAAAATCCGCCCACTACCATCCCTAATTCTAAAGAGGCCAAAAGGTCTGTAAGGTCTTAAAAACCAGTTCATGCATGCATGTTTGTTGCTAGAGATCAATGAAGATCAAGCATATATGGGAGGAAAATCTAGCTGACGCCATTATGGAGATGTGTAGATGGATGGACGTATATATATGCAGATAGACAACATTTTGTTGTTGGCTTTTCATCAATTCTCTACCAAACGCAACTTGTAGTGTATGGCAAAAAAGAAAAAAGATGGGTGCATTTTGGATTTTGAACTTGTCTAAGAACGCAATGTACATACAAGTTGTGGTACTGTTGCTCACAATTATTATTTCTCAGGATCTGTGAATTTTCATGGTGCGGTCCTGAAAGGCTTGTGATAATTGAGTAGTTTAAATACATATTTACATGATGATCGAAAGAAAATAGGATTCCCTACTATTGAATGGGTGATTCACATTGATAGTGATGAAAATTAGAAATAAACATAAAATGCTTTCCCTACTATTGAATGGGGAGAGTGTCAACAAATTAACTTAAATAGAAATAGGACTTCAAGTCCCTCGTGTGAACACAGTTTACTAATCTCCAAAATTGCATATGCCTTGTACATGCTTTGCATTGTATAAAACATGTTTTCAAATTTATGGCTTTCCACTATTTGTTTGAGTTGAAAATTTGTAAAAAAATTAAATACCAACATAAAAAACAATGTATCAAAATTTCAGCTCATTTTGACATGTGTGCGTGAGATTCACAATAAGTGATATATAGGGAATTCTCTAAAATTATCATGAAACGAGAAAAGCGAGCGAGACCCAACTTAGGCGCAACACAAGCCGGACAATCGACAGGCTGACGCCCATTGTCCAGATGATTTGACACTAATAAATATAAGAATAATTTTCTACAAATACAATTGTATGCTCCATATTGAATCATGAGAGAGAACAACAAGAACAAAACGGAATACCTTGATCCATGATAGCATTTCAAGAGAGGAGTGTCTTGATCTTCTAGTTGATAACGTATGTTTTTTTTCTTCTGTATATCTCTCTGTAGAAGGGAATTTCAAAAGAAACAAAACACCCGCTCAACTGGGGACTATACCCAAAAGTTATAACTGATGGGTTATCAATTATTCTAACTTAACATTTCTAATTTGGTCCCTCATCAAATTAGAAATTGTTAAGTATATCTACACATTAAGCCCATGACATTTTAAACCTTAGCCCAATTAACCATATTAGATCATAATTTATTTGGGCTATATTTTAAAATAGCAATACACATTAAGCACATATGTGTGCCCACAAAATGTTGGATTTTTTTCAACAATCTCCCACTTGGGCCACAGATGTTACTTTAAAAAATGTGTAGAACCTAAGAGCTCAAAATTTGCTTTCACATATAAAGGTATTTTCAAACAATCTCGTCCATTAACTATACATGTATAGGATAAAGGAACTTTCATCACATTTAGTGCAACTAAATCCATCTATACCTACCATACAATCAAATGACATTAGATCAATCATGGATGCGTAGCATGAAAATTAAATGTACATGATCTAAACATGCCTATTTCCAACTGGTCCTACTTTAAACTTTATGAGATCGAATTGTAACACAATAACCAGAGTGTGAATAAACTGAATACTTTATTCCTGCATAAATACCCAAATACACAAATGTGTCTAAAATCCAATATAGAGCAATCAAATATACAAACTCCCCACTAACCAAAATATCATCAAATGATATAACACTCATATGAGCAGTGTGCTCATGAAGACCTTGGGTGGTAATCCCTTAGTAAGCGGATCTTGCAATCATGGAGTTTGTCCCAGTGAGCTCTATGGAAATCTGTTTATTTTGTACTCTATTTCACAACTAGAAATCTATGTCAATATGATCTGATCTAGATGAGCTCCTGTTGTTGTTGGCATATAGAACTGCCGAGTTTTTGTCAAAATATAATTTTAGTGGTTTTCAATACTACTCATAATGCGCAGCCCGGTGACAAAATTTCGCAGCCATAATCCATGATTGGATGCCTCAAAACATGCTAGATATCATGCTTCCATAGTGGAAGAAGCTATGAGTGTTTGCTTGGCACTTTTCCAAGAAATAGTTCCTCTAGCTAATAGATAAATGTAGCCTGATGTGGATTTCCTACTATCTTGGCATCCAGAAAAATCAGAATACCCTATGATCTCCAACTGGTCTGATTTTATGTATGTGAGCATGTAATCCTTAGTTCTCTGTAAATATCTCATAACCCGTTTGGCTGCTTTCCAATGATCCATCCAATGATTGTCTAAATATCTGCCTAGCATTCCAACAACGAATGCTATATCTAGACGTGTGCAAACCAGAGCGTACATTAGACTCCCAACAGCTGATGCATAGGGAATCTCTTGCATATCTTAACTTCAAGTTTATTCCTAGGGCATTATTTAAGACTGAATTTGTCTCCTTTAGCTATCCAGGGTGTCTCGTGGTTTACAATTTTGCTTGCCAATCTTTTAAGCATTTTTTCCATATGCTCTTTTGCGATAATCCAATAATACCCCGAGAGCGATCTCGGTGTATCTGAATCCTTAAGACAAAAGAAGCTTCAACAAGATCTTTTATTTCAAATTTCTTTGATAGAAATGTCTTAGTTTCGTGCAACATGTCTTGTTATTAGTGGCAAGCAGTATTTCATCAACATACAAAACCAAGAAGATATGCGTACTCCCATTGAAACGTATGATACACACAATTATCAACTGCATTTGTTTTCGAAACCAAATGAGAAATTACTTGATGAAATTTGTGGTACCATTGATGGGAAGCTTGCTTGAGCCCATAGATGGATTTTCTTTAGTTTGCAAACCATATTCTTCGGGTCTCCAGACACAAGTTTTCTGGTTGCACCATATAATTTGTTTCATCAATGTCGCCATTGAGAAATGTTGTCTTAACATCCATCTGATGTAGCTCAAGGTCAAAGTGCGCAAACAAGTGCTATGATTGTCCTAAACGATTTTTTTCTTTGAAAACCGGAGAGAAAGTCTCTTAATAGTCGATGCCTTCCTTTTGAGTGAAGCCTTTAGCTACAAGATGAGCCTTATATCTCTCCACATTACCTTTTGAATCCCTCTTGATTTGAATATCCATTTACAACCAATGGCTTTGTATTTTAGGTAATGGGACAAGATCCCAAACTTTATTGTCTTGCATATACTTGTACTCCTCATTCATAGCATCTATCCATTTTTTAGAGTTAGAATCCTACATGGCTTGATAGAAGTTGATTGGATCATTTTCCACCAATCCATCATTTTCCTCATGTTCTTGGAGAAAAACTATGTAATCATCTGGAATAACATTTCTCATTTCTCTCGTAGACCTTCTTAATGGCATTTGTCTTTGAGGTTGTTGAGTTTGTTCCTCTGGAACGTTTACTTCAATTTGAACAGAGAGTTGTTCAACCACTACACCAAAAATAGCCATTAGCAACGGTTTTAAACCGTGGGGGCAACCCATTGGCACGGCTTAGAACCGTGGGCTGTAGGGGCGTCGCTAAATCCTTCAGTAACGGCTAAAAACTGTGGCAAAATATATGTTAGCCACGGTTTTAAGCCGTGGCAATTTTTTTTTTTTTTTTTTTGCTATCAAATGACTTTTTATTACATCTTATAAGTTTTATTTCTAGAAAATAAAATTTAATGTGCCAAACTTAAACGAATAGAGGCAAAGTAATGTAATTAATAAGATTATACAATTACATCAAATGTGCCAAACTTTGTTTCATGTTGTGCACGTTTTGTCATTTGTTAGTTGACCAGATTATACAATTACATCAAATGGTCAAAGATATGCAATACATTTATTCTCATGGACTTGCACGAAGAGAAAGCTTGAAAGCACCCATGCAGTTGAATGCAATAGCAAGAGCATGATAGCACACCGCAGTCTCCACCAATTTTTGTATTAATCCATCTTCCAAAGTTGTCAAGTTTCTTCAACTCTCCTGATTCATTATAATGTGGATAGCCATCTAATGTAATCTTTCCATTGACTGTTGGCATGTGAGATTCAACATTTTCTTGAAACGGTTGATGAACAAAATGTAAACTTGGCTCTTTTGGAAACTAAAACGTATCATTCTCCCTATTTGGTAGGTACTTGTCAGAGGTACATTAATCCACTCGTGCACCATTCTCATCTTTCCATTGTTCCTGCAAAACACAATTAAAATCTCTTATCAAGTTGGGGGTTTCACTATAAAAAATTCATAGCCAAACTATACCAAGATACAGAGATCAGTAACCAATGCCGGAAAAACCAGAACATGGTGCTCTAAGCTGATAGTAATATGTCGATGTAACAATCGCATCATGATATAAAATTGCTTGACAATTAGGGTGGTATCATTATGAAAACTTATATCAGTTTATATGGGATCAGTTGAAAAATCAAAAATCCTTCTTTCCTATAATTTGACAAATGTTATACCTTCTTCCATCTTTCAAAATTCATTTTTACAATTTTTTTTCTTCCAAGACTCCATTATATTGAGATAACATTATAATAGAAGCTTTAGGGCCTGTTTAGACAAGATCAATGCTAATGTACCTGAGATTCTCTTTTGAAATTTGCTAACTCAAGTTGAGCATATGGAGAACAACAAATCATCTAAAGGAGTGTAAGGTGATGGAAAACCTGAACTAGTCCTTGAGAAACTGATGTCAGCTGATGCCCATCAGGAAAAACCAGGTTTTCACCACTAATGCCGTCTTTGAGCAAGTTACAGACATCCAACTTCGACTCTGTCAATTTTCTAGCGATCTCTTCAGTACCATTTTGTTGGTTATAAAAAGTGAAATTTGTTGGAAACTGCCGATGTTTCCATTCGGGGGTATGAAGTTCGGGCCAAACTGATGTGCCCGAAACTGAATAGAAGGAGCACCATCAAACCTTCGTTCAAGTGGAATCCTAGATGAACTCAGATGTCCTGAAAAGCAGCAAGGACAGGAGCCAGTATCTATAGATTAGGAAGCAAATAAAATTCTGCAAATAAAATTCTCCAATATAAACATAATGGAATTATTGAGAGCAGATTTCTGTGGATTAATTATTCATGACATTATCAAATACCACTTTTACCTGCTGCGTTATGCATGCATACAGAAGCATTCTGACATCCTGAACTAGGAATGTTTTAGCAAGGAGGAAGTTCCAAGATCATTCCCCAGATTCCACATCTTCCAATTCAGAAGATGTTGTCCACCCATTCCAGTCAGCAATGCTTGGGACTTGAAGCATAAGAAGCCTGCAGAATGACAGCAGGCGAATCTACCCGTGCAGACAAAGGAGTAGAAAATTGAGCACTTCCAGTTAACACTCCGGGGTCTGCCTGTAGCAAACGAGGCATGCCAGACTTGCTCCCCTGGAGAAAAATTAAATCGGTTAATTTCAAAGCTACAGAACAAATTTTTGCATGACTTTATCTGGCTTCAAAAATATATGATAAGGCTATTCCGCATTGACAGTAGAAAGTGATGGATAATCTGTATGAAACTAACCCTGCAGTATCAATTGATGACATACAGAAACAGTTTCTAGCATAAATATGAGGTTGGTTCAAAAACAAAATAACACATGTAGTAAGCATCCTACTTCAGAATTTAGGGTCTTACTTAGGTACAAAGAACTGACCACCATAAACTAGGCGCTAGGACCTTAGCTAATTGGGATGGAAAGTACCTAGGTCTCAACACTAATGGTGCACCAATCTTCAAGACTTTCTGGAATTGCAATTCAATCAATCACACACTTAATATTATGAAGTAGCAAATACCTTTTCACCTCTCTGTAATGCACAAGTACAATGTGCTCCAACTGCCTGAAACAACAACGATAACGATAGAAAATAACGATGAGAACTAAATGCAGCATACTTACAATAAAATTATTCCTTGTAGCTGAAAAGTGTGACACTTCACTAAGAAAACAATAATGCAAAAGCACCGAAAATAGAATAGTGACAAATGCATTTAATCTAATCTAATTGCATGTAGATTAATAATTGGAAAACCAAACTAAATACTTCTCACCATAAGTTTTCAGAGCTCAAAATTGTCAAACTATACCAAGATACAGAGATCAATAAGAAAAGCATATTTGTCCCCTGGGCCACAATACTTGATGCCACTAAGGCATTCATCTTCCCTTTGAGCTCTAACCAAAATTTCTCCAATAGTTGCAGTTGCCACAGCCCCTTTAGCATACATCAAAAGTTTCTAAAGTAGTAAAGTGAGAAGAAAAGTTGTAAAGATCATAAGAAAATGGAGTACATGTTATTCTATGCAGAGTTTGTGATGACTAAGTGTTGCTTTGGGTGTTTTCAAGTAGATAGAAAATGGTGAAACCTTAGGTGGAGCAAACAATTCATGCATGTTTGTGTCAATAGGTTCAGCTAGAAATCATAATTAGGTTGAGGAAAGAAAAGAAAATGTGAGGAAATTTAGTAGATGGTTACCTTTCGATGAAGAGCCTCGCGTGCAGCACCAGGGTACAAAAGGACATGAGATTTTGTTGAGAGAAGCTTACATAAATTTTTTCCTGTGACAGGAACCGCGCCCATTATTCTGATAATGTTTACTGAAGACGGATCCAATAGATCACACTCAATTTCTTTTTCAAAAAGCACCGGATGTGACAATCCCCGCAATAAAATATTTTTCTCAGCCAGAAAGTGGTGAATAAGCGGACCCAATTCAATTCCCATCAACATGTGATAGCTGATGAATAAAACAGGTCCCTTGCACGGGATCCCTTCAAGGCCCCTCACTATGCTTCCATCCTCTAAAGTTGAAAGCATCACAGGACTAGCAGCTATGTTAAACAATCTGAGGACCATGATTTAAGGTAGCTATGAGGACAAATGAGATCAGAAATATGCTGACTCAATCAAGTACAATCTCTTAATCAGGATGAATCGATTACCTGATTAATTCAAATGCTTTTTGGAATTCCGAATAGTTTGGTGGCATGAAATCCAAAATGTAATCCATGCTCCTTGTGCATCGATAAAAACCAGCACCTTTAATGACAGTTACCAAGTCAACGCCATCTTCCTGGTTCATGTAAATAGAGTTAGAAAATTTAAGTTTACCAGTAGTATTAAATAGTCACAGACACAGTAATAGAATAGTTTAGCTACATACATATCATTTCAGCAACATTCCCATCCCCTTATAGCTGTGATATACACGTAATTATTACAAAATATATCATTTAATTTATATATGTTAGTGCTTCAATTAATATATTTTATTCTAATTATTTCAATTTTTATGTTTTTGTAGGAATCTGCGCGGGTGAACGATAAAATCGCATTAAGGCGATAATTTGAGAAAATGATTAATTTGTTGATTCTAGCGGTGGTACAAAAGAGTGGTTCACACATCTAAGCCTAACCCGAATAAGCATGGTCCACTTACTTTAACCAAGCCCAAGCCCAAAAAGCTAGAATCCTAAGCCCAGCCTAACAAGGAAATAGGGGAACCCTATTTAGGTTTTCTCTTGCCTTCTCTTTATACACTCTTCTCTTCCACGTTTTCTCTTCCCCTCTGTTTTTCAGCCACCATCACCACCTCCACCGAGGCAGAGACAGAGATCTCTCGCCACTAACCAACCACCATCTCGCCACCGTCCTCGCCACCATCTCGCCACCGTCCAAGCCACGCGCTCTGTCCCTGTCTTTCCTTCACCTCGCCACCATCCAACATCCTCCATCACGAACAAACCTCGCACGCCACCACCGCGCACACGGTACTGCCGCGAAACAGGGAGCACCATTTCTCTCCCTTGCAGCCGCCCTCCTTCCTCTTTCTCTCTTCTCCACGGTTTCTCCCTCCTCCACGCCTATTTCTTTTAGAGCCACCACCACCGCGACAGACTCGCTACCACCGCGAAACAGACAGGGCACCTCCCTGTTTTGTTCCCTGTTCCTCGTCTTCCTTCGTGTTTGTGTTGATTCCACTGTTCTCTCACCTTCTCTCTGTTCTTGCAGGTGTCGGAGACGTTCGGACGACGAAGGAGCTTGCGAGAGCGCAGTCGAAGCGGCGGAGCAGGGCGCTGTCGCGCTGGAAAAGACGAACCAGCAGAAGCAGCGAATTCACGCGGGAGAAGCTGTTTTTCAAAACTGTAAAACGGTTTTGGCTGTTGACACCCCAATAATCTGTAAGAGCCACCACAAAGCCTTTTCAGCTCTTTTTTCTCGGGATTCATGCGCATACAGGAAGTGATGGATTCCACCTCCACTGATGCTGTGACCACCACCACCATGAGTCACTAAATCCCACGCAAGGTAAAGATGTGAACTCCTAGATGTAACGCACTAAATTAGTAATTGATTCGCTTTAAGTTTTCATGATGAATAATGATGTTTAATGATTCTCACTTTTATTTAATATAGAAATTTATGTTGTTTTAGTGACAAGGATTTCATAGATTTCTTCGTAGATTATTATTACTCCGGTGATTATCTTTTCTTCTCCATATAAGTTTAGTCACGTTTTTCTTATCTGTGGAATGTTTAAGAATTAATTGATTCCGGTAGGTTAGTTATATGTGATCGTCATTTATTACTGTATTGTCTCCGGATATATCGTAAGTTTAGGATATCACATATGACAGACCTTTGTGTTTTCTTAGAAGAAGTGAAATCTAAAATTCATTTACATTAGGGTATATTAATGATTAAAAGATTATTTTTTCGATTACGTCGTTTGGGATGTGAAACACGTAGTTGCGTCATAATAGCGAATCAATACTAGTTGGCGCGTGAAGTCTAGGAGGGATTCTTGGAACCTTGTGATTTTTCCAAACTTAATTTTCATTAAATTAAATTAAATTTCGTATTTTAAATTTGTTAGAATTTATTAACTTTAGTTTCGCATAGTTTGTTTTCCTTAACCTCATTTTGTAGATCGTTTTTCCTCGTGGGATCGACACCTCATTCTTTATTGCAATTGACTGCGTGTATTGTTTGGGCGTAATCAAATTTTGGCGTCGTTGCCGGGGAACAAGCGTCATTCTACAAGGAAGGTTTCGGGTATTATTTTTCTTGCTCATTTTTCATTTTATTTTATTTTATTCTATTTTTAAGTTTTAGGTCCAGTTTAATTTTATATTTATTTTAATTTATTTCAAAAAAATTAAAATTAAAAATTAAAAAAACAAAAAAAACATTGGGGGGAATGAGTTGGAATAGAGACCACTTAGGGAGACTAATCAGGGTCCCAAATTTAGAACACCCACAAATTCACATTGAGACCGAATTAAGTCCTACTTCTAACACCATGAGTAATCACGAAGATGATCATGTTCGGTCGCTAAAGGACTATCTCCACCCCACGCGCACTGCTACTCCATCATGTATCATGTTTGCACCAAGTACACCAAAGCTAGATTTTAAGCTGGGGATGATACAATTATTACCTACTTTTCATGGCCTAAAGAGTGAAAATCCTTATGTTCACATTAGGGAATTTGAGGAAGTTGTGGCCACTTTTCACAACAAAGTTGAGACTGTATACTCGGTTAGACTAAGGTTCTTTCCTTTTTCCCTTAAGGAAAAAGCGAAGAGTTGGCTATACTCTTTGCGACCAAGGTCTATAGGTTCGTGGGAGGAGATGACCCAAGCATTTTTTAATAAATATTTTCCTCACCACAAAACCAACAGTCTAAAGAGACAGATTTCTACCTTCACCCAAAAGAATAGCGAGACATTATATCAAGTATGGGAAAGGTTCAAGGATCTCTTGAATACATGCCCACACCATGGGTATGAGAGTTGGCGCTTAGTCAGTTATTTTTATGAGGGGCTCACCAGTAGAGAACGTCAGTTCGTTGAGATGATATGTAATGGAGAGTTTTTGCAAAAAGACCCTGACGAGGCCATTGAGTACCTAAATGACTTAGCTGAAAAGGCCCACACTTGAACTGGTCCAAATGCTACTGATAGCACAGATAGAACACGCCCAGCTGAAGTTTACCAACTTAGGGAAGAGGATAGCCTTAGAGCCCAACTTGATAGAGTAACTAGGGAGTTAGAAGCACTTAAGACCAAGGATGGTAAGCCCACACATACTGTTGCCAAAGTTGAGCTACATGACGTCTGTTTTATATGCGGGGGAGTTGAACACTTAGCACAGGATTGCCCGACCTTGACTGAGATGAGAGGGGTTTATGAGGAACAATGTAACGCCTTAGGGATGTACAAGAAGCCTTATTCACCATTCTCTAACACTTACAATTCTGGCTGGAGAGATCACCCTAACTTTAGTTGGAGGTCCGAGGCCGACCAACCTACACACTCACAGGCACAACCACCTAGATCATACCCTGCACCTCCATACAATGCACAATCTAACAGAAGTTCCTTATCAGACACATTGCATGCATTTATAGAGGCACAAAGTAAAACTAATCAAAAATTTGAGGTTGCATTGACACAGTTGGCAGAGGAGAACAAGGAGATTAAAAGCCAAATAACCAAGTTGACAAGTTCATTAACAGTACAAGCTCAGGGCCAATTTCCATCACAGCCTCAAGCAAATCGGAAGGGACAACTTATGGCACAAACCTCTACCTCAGACTCTCAGAAAGTAAGAGAGGTTAATGCCATTACTACGCGGAGTGGTAAGATTTTAAAGGGATCAAGCTCGTCCACGACTATAGGCACCTCCCCAAGTGCAAAGGAGAGCATCCCTGAGGATGAGCCCAACAAGAACATTCCAGCTTCAGTTCCTTTTCCTCAAGCACTACGACCTACTGGAAACAAATCAGAAATGCATGCTGAGATTCTAGAACACTTGGAACAGGTTAAAATTAATTTACCTTTGCTGCATGTGATTAAACAGGTACCAACTTATGCAAGGATCATCAAGGACTTATGCACTATCAAGAGGAAACATCATGTCAAGACGACTGCCTTCTTGACAGAACAGGTAAGCGCGGTGATTGAGTAGAGGACACCACCCAAGTACACAAATCCAGGGTGTCCTACAGTCGCTTGCCAGATTGGGACTTATGCGTTCGGCCAAGCCTTGTTGGATTTAGGAGCAAGTGTAAATCTGATGCCATATTCTATTTACTTGCAACTGGGTCTAGGAGAGATTAAACCCACATCTGTGGTACTACAATTGGCCGATAAATCAGTTAAGAAGCCAAGAGGAATAGTTGAGGATGTCTTGCTGCAGATTGATAAGTTTTACTATCCCGTCGACTTTCTTATTTTATATACTCATTCTGCAGTTAATATGGAGTCTACAGTTCCGATTATTTTAGGTAGACCTTTTCTTGCCACAACTAACGCTCTTATCAATTGCAGGAACGGTCTAATGAAGCTGTCTTTTGGGAACATGACTCTGGAGGTCAACATATTCAATATTAGCAAGCAACCACGTGATGATGATGAGTGTCATCATACCTACATGATAGACACGTTGATATCAGAGGAGGTGCTCGTGAACGCAGATTCTGAAACCTTAGAGTCCCTTCTTTCTATTCTTGATTATGAGAATTCACTTTATTTTGACAATGCTTTTGATATTTCTATTGTCTCAGGGCTAAAGGATAAAGGAGGGCGACAATGGCAACCATGCTTTGAGGAGTTGCCAAAGGAAAGACAGAAACCACAACCATCCACCGTGGAAACTCCGAAAGTTAACCTAGCTCCATTGCCTGAGGGACTTAAACCTGCATTCCTTGGACCAGGTGATACATTTCTTGTTATTATTTCCTCCGTGCTTGTTAGCTCACAAGAAGAAGAATTGATTAACATATTACGTGAAAATTATCCTATGACTGATGTGAAAATTATCCAATCTTCTGATTTGGAACCAGACTTAGGATGTTTCATTTTAGGGGTAAGGAAGGATCCTTTGTTGCATATCACTACTTGCGACCCATTCATGTTTCAGATCCCTACTGACTTCCAAGGAATGCGAGTTTCTTTACCATTTTTATATGATTTTAGATGGTGTCCTTGCGACTTTTGGGATGTGCTAGTATATCTTGTGTCGCATGTGGTTGCTATCTTTGAGTGGATTGATCCTCAACTTTTCAGGTTATTGGTATACGATTCCTTAACCCTTTTGACTCGTTTATATCATAGACTAGGTTTGGAAGTGAATGTTCTTTATGTTCTTCCTCGTCACTTCATGGTATAATTTTCATGAGGGAGAATATATGTCGGGCTGAAGACGTTAAACCAAGCGCTCCTAGGAGGCAGCCTAGCCTTAGTTGTGTGTCTTTGCTATTAGTTTGGATTGGTTTTCGAGTACCCTAATTAGTTGTGTTTCACTCATACTCGTTAGCTCCATAACAATTTTGACTTGCAACTTGTTTTTTTTTTGTTTCTTTGTTAATGTCGAGTCTGCATTTTATCTATTTCTAATGAAAACTCCATGATTCTTATGTTTCTGAGCGTTCATTGGTGGAAGATTTCATCGAAATTGGTAAAAAGCTTCACCATGGTACTATCACTCTAACCCTCCTCTTTTCTTTTGCCTTGATTTGTCATGATTATTATTTTATACATTGAGGACAATGTTTGGTTTAGGTTTGGGGGTGTGGTTTATTAGATTTTTTTTTATGCAATTTTCAAAAATCTTTGAGTTTAAAACGTATTTTACAATTAAACAGAGTCATTTTTGTGTTCTACTCAATCTCCATTGAATACTTAGATGATTATGGTAATTGTGTAAAATCTTCTTGAAAATGCATTTGAAATCCGAACTCTTGGTGAATAGAAAAAAAAAAGAGGTTTTGAGTTTTTTAGAGAATATTTTTTGTTGCCTTTAATTTTGAGAAAATACATACTAACACGTGTCACATTGTTATATTAGTGGAAAACATGATATTTGATATTATCCTTATGTTTGATGTATTTCGTTAGACTTTTCAACTCGACTATTCATGCACTATAAGCCAAGTCAACATGATTTGAAGTTGATTAGTGAGGTATTGAACTAGAAAACCTTAGAATAATAGTGGAGACTTAACCCTTGTGAGTTTTGAGCCATTCTTTATTTCTTGAGGGTTATTAATTACACTCTAATTTTTCTTGAGTCCGCATTATTTCGTTGATGATCTCATTATTCTTGATTTTCTTATTGATTGCTTTAAGAATGACATAAAAATTGAATCTTTACACTAGAACTTCTTGCTTTATTTAGTTGAGATGTCCTAGTACTAACTAGAACTTATGAAGTGAAATAGGCATTTCTTTCTTTAAACCATTTTTAGCCTTTTTAGCCTACCCAATAATAAATATCCATTTGCAGCCCTTTGAGCCTTTAGATAGTCTTTTCTTTGTTATTCCCATTCCCAATACCTACTCCAATCAAGGAGTAATAGCTTTATTATTTTATCCTTACCCAATTTTCTGAGAATGTATACGGTGAGATATATTTATGGAATGGGCAAAAAAAAAAATAGATATTTCATGCACCCTCGAAGTAAAAGTGTTGGATTGTATCAATGGGGAAAAGCATGTTTAAAAAAAAATTGCGATTAAAGAAGAAAATAATGAAGAAAAAGTTAATGGTGTACAACATTGATTTGCTCTTCAATGCCCTATGTTTTATTCAAGGGTGTATCTATTCTCAGGAAATCTTTGTATCCTTTTGTCCCTTATTGTTTGCCATAATCCAAGCCCCAATACAACCTAGTAAAGACCTGATTGATCTTAAGTGAAAGTTAGCTTAATTGATGTGAAGATTGAATAGGCAAAGGCTATGGTGTTTGATTCAACATTCTCAAAAGTAATCAATTTTCCGGTCCATGAGATCATATTCATTTCACTCTTTGAAAATTCCGTTTTTCATGATAATTATATGTGAGACGTTTGCATTTTCCATAGTATATTTTTTTCCTCACATATAAATTGAGTGCTCAATCTCTGAGTGTTTCATTTCTGAGCGACATGAGAGAATTGTAGTCGAAACGTCTTTTCTAAAGGTTATCTTGTCACATCTTTACTATGAGATGAAGACTTATGTTGATAAGGCTCCTCACACACACACTTCGCGTTGAGAATGATTATGAAATTCATTTAACCTTTAGATACTGTTAAATTATTGTACTCTATTGATATATTTTTGTGACATTATTAGTTTGTTGTTTTTCTTGAATTATAAGCAATCCGAAAAATACTCTAAGGGAAATAAAAGGGAATGCTCATATGTTTTGCATTATGTTTTTAGAAAATGGATTTTTATTATTGAGTCAGTAATGTTTGGGGGTAGCATTTCTGGAAACCCTCACGAGACTATAACTCGTCCTCTAGAGGTCATCTAGAGGTTTAAAGCCTTGTTGCACGTTAAGGTAAGTGCAACCGTGATTCCTACGAAAGTGAGTTAGGATTTTATTCTTTATTTTGTTTTGCTCGAGGACTAGCAAAATATAGGTTTGGGGCTATTTAATATACACGTAATTATTACAAAATATATCCTTTAATTTATATATGTTAGTGTTTCAATTAATATATTTTATTCTAATTATTTCAATTTTTATGTTTTTGTAGGAATCTGTGCGCATGAACGATAAAATCGCATTAAGGCGATAATTTGAGAAAATGATTAATTTGTTGATTCTAGCGGTGGTACAAAAGAGTGGTTCACACATCTAAGCCTAACCCAAATAAGCATGGTCTACTTATTTTAACCAAGCCCAAGCCCAAGCCCAGAAAGCTAGAATCCTAAGCCCAGCCTAACAAGGAAATAGGGGAACCCTATTTAGGTTTCTCTCTTGCCTTCTCTTTAAACACTCTTCTCTTCCATGTTTTCTCTTCCCCTCTCTTTTCCAGCCACCATCACCACCTCCACCGAGCCAGAGACAAAGATCTCTCGCCACTAACCAACCACCATCTCGCCACCGTCCAAGCCACGCACTCTGTCCCTGTCTTTCCTTCACCTCTTCACCTCGCCACCGTCCAACATCCTCCATCACGAACAAACCTCGCACGCCACCACCGCGCGCATGGTACTGCCGCGAAACAGGAGCACCACCCTGTTTCTCTCCCTCGCAGCCGCCCTCCTTCCTCTTTCTCTCTTCTCCACGGTCTCTCCCTTCTCCACGCCTATCTCTTTTAGAGCCACCACCACCGCGACAAACTCGCTACCACTGCGAAACAAACAGGGCACCTCCCTGTTTCGTTCCCTGTTCCTCATCCTCCTTCGCGTTTGTGTTGATTCCACTGTTCTCTCACCTTCTCTCTGTTCTTGCAGGTGCCGGAGACGTTCGGACGACGAAGGAGCTCGCAGAGAGCGCAGTCGAAGCGGCGGAGCAGGGCGCTGTCGCGCTGGAGAAGACGAACCAGCAGAAGTAGCGAATTCGCGCGGGAGAAGCTGTTTTTCAAAACTGAAAAATTGTTTTGGCTATAGACACCCCGAGAATCTGTAAGAGCCACCACAAAACCCTTTTAGCTCTTTTCCTCGAGATTCGTGCGCGTACAGGAAGTGATGGATTCCGCCTCCACTGATGCTGTGACCACCACCACCATGAGTCACTAAACCCCACGCAAGGTGAAGAGGTGAACTCCTAGATGTAACGCACTAAATTAGTAATTGATTCGCTTTAAGTTTTCACGATGAATAATGATGTTTAATGATTCTCACTTTTATTTAATATAGAAATTTATGTTGTTTTAGTGACAAGGATTTCATAGATTTCTTCGTAGATTATTATTACTCCGGTGATTATCTTTTCTTCTCCATATAAGCTTAGTCACGTTTTTCTTATGTGTGGAATATTTAAGAATTAATTGATTTCGGTGGGTTAGTTATATGTGATCGTCATTTATTACGGTATTGGCTTCGGATATATCGTAAGTTTAGGATATCACATATGATAGACCTTTGTGTTTCCTTAGAAGAAGTGAAATCTAAAATTCATTTACATTAGGGTATATTAATGATTAAAAGATTATTTTTCCGATTACGTCGTTTGGGATGTGAAACACGTAGTTGAGTCATCATAGCGAATCAATACTAGTTGGCGCGTGAAGTCTAGGAGGGATTCTGGGAACCTTGTGATTTTTTCAAACTTAATTTTCATTAAATTAAATTAAATTTCGTATTTTAAATTTGTTAGAATTTATTAACTTTAGTTTCGCATAGTTTGTTTTCCTTAACCTCATTTTGTAGATCGTTTTTCCTCGTGGGATCGACACCCCATTTTTTTACTGCAATTGACCGCGTGTATTGTTTGGGCGTAATCAAGCTGCATCCAATTTTTTTTTCACAAGCACAACATCACTCTTGACAAATTTCAGCATCCGGTATGCGGCTAGAAATCACTAAAAGAATATGCATTAGTCATTTTTGGGACTAAAGTTCCAGATCAATGATGATCGAAACCTAGCCTTCTTTTCCTTTTCAGTTGGGCACGTCATACTAATTGAAAGAAAGCTCAAACAACTTCTTGTATTGAATGCACATCTGATTTATCCAATGTTTTTTACACAAACTTCTGGATTATAGGACTTAAATTTGTAGCATATTGGGATTGGAAACTTGGTGCAGTAAGAGTCACATTACAAATAATAAAGTAGAAAAGCATCCGGAAACATCAAAACAACCATGCCTTGCTAATGTTGAAAATTTCAACACAAACATGTAAAAATAAAGAGACAGAAGCATATAATGAGAAGTGTCCTGTAAGAAAGCACTTTTTACCAATAGAAGTGAGTGACCACTATGCTTGAAGTTACGAATTTGGCAATGGGAGAACAAATCATTTAGTCGCGTGGATTCATCTTGGCTTGGTAATAGAAGATCTCTTCCGCTGACATACAATTATTATAGCAAACTCAGTCAGATTAGATGCCCTTCAAGTTAAAAAATAAATATAAAACGTAAACAACTGCCTGATCTTTTGACTCAAAGTCATTCACTTTGAGAAAAATATGAATTAAATAACATCCACTGTGTATGTCATAATAGGAAATTGAAAATTACTTGGGACGTGAAAAACTGAAACACTGATTATTAATATAGGTTAGTTATAAGCCACAAACAAACTGCAAATTAGTTGGGAGAAAAACAAAGATAAGAAAGGCGTGCACGCTGGGTGGGTGAGGCCTCAAGCCTCTTGTTAATATGATCATGATCATGAGTAAGCATATCAATAAACACATGACAGTGTTACAATGAGATCCCATATCTAAATTTTTCATGTAATAACACAAACTCTATTTTCCATCCCAATCATAAATTTTCAAAGAATAAATTTTCAAGCATAAATTTTTGGTCAATCATGATAAGTAACTTGAATGTCCTATTTCTAATGCCTATATGAAGTGCCTTGGACACTCCAATTCGTTTGTCCCTAGCTCTTTTGTGTGCCCCTACTTCTATGATTTTTACTTGAAATGTTATTGTCACCCTGCCACTCAAGTATATTTAGTAGTAGTGCCATCCACAGACTCTTATAATCAATCAAGTGGTTTCACACTCTAAGATCCTTTCGCAACCTGATTGCTCATGCATTTAATATTTTTTTCTTTACACCTACAATTGTTCCAACAAAACTTAATCAGGTGCCATTAACATGACATAGTTCGAGTCAGCGTGCCTTTATTATTCCACTTAACGAGTCTAGGTGCCTCCAAAAATCCAATTTACTTCATGCTACTACGAAGCTTCACTCAACACATAATTTAATGTACAAATCCAAAGTATGTCATTGTGAAATTTTGAGGTATAATCATGTTCTTAATAAGAAATAACCAGAAATGAATAAAGCATGAAAAAACATAGCTAGTAAAATTATTTTCTAATAAGAGATAAAGACAAATATCATTTACCTGCGAACAATACAAAAGTAAAAATCTGCCTGCAGCAGCAGTAACTGAAACAGATGCAGTAATCTTAATTGAACAATGCGGATCTACCTGCAAAAGGATACACAATGTTACATCCTTTTCAAAGAAGGAAATAAAAGAAACATGAAAAATATATTGTAGTGCACATAAACTTTGCAAGTGGAGTAGCTTATACCAGTAGCAAAACAGTAGTCATGTCAGACTGTTGAGTCGAATCCTGAAAAGCTGGCGAGGAATCAACCAAAATTGTTTCAGAGTACAAATTGGGAACTATTTGTAGACCTGCTGTAGAATCCCATGCAATAGCTACCGGCGGAAAACAACGTAGTTTACAGAGCCCTGAAATACAAAGGGAAACCAATCAGTGCAGAAAATAAAAATGTTACAAGAAACCTAATAAAAATACAACAAAACATGGAAATATCATACATATCCACTTTTATATACGAAAGTTCTAATTAATACACATATATCGACTAAGTAAACACTATGATTAAAAAAGTTAAGTATATAAGTAGAAAAAATAAAAAAATCCAATGTGCCCCTGTAATAGTGGACAATTAGAAGAAAATAAGCACCCCGTACCCATGACAAAAACCGAAACACATATATGTGTTGTGTTATAAAAATAAACATCCATTATGAGGTCCTAGAAATAATATTATGTTATATGTTCTTTTGCCCAAAAAATGCAGTTAAAAACAAGCCTTGCCGGACCATCAGCGAAGCTCAAAATGCTTTATAAAATACAGAAGAAAATGTAAAATCATACATCATTATATTTTTCTGAATGCAGGCAAATCGAATCTTAGTACTACTGATCATAAGAAAGTTGTAGTAAGTTGGAGTAAACTAGGTAAGCTTGGTAAAAGTTCTCACTGCTATGTTGCACATCTCCATCTTCTTCAATGGTAAGACCCGAACTTTTTATTTCGCAGCCTGTTGTTTTTACAGATAGCATAACCGGCAGAAGGCTTAGACTAACTGAAAATGATAAATTCAAAAGAAGAGGGTGGTCCTCATTGAACAAGATTTCCTGCAATGAAATTAAAGGGCATCAATTAGTCAAAATCTAACTAGCCTTTTCTATTACTGTGGATAGCATGCCAAACTTAATAGCAATAGACAACCAGACACACTCCTATAAATAACATTAGTTTCCGGTTATTTATATTGTTCTAATATTAATAGTAATACCCCGCCAAACATGGGGTGATTTCAGTCATGAATCTCTTGTATTGCATTTTCATTCAGATGCATTCTCTAAACATGTATATGAAAAGCCAAAAGAATCTCTTGTATTTCATTTTCGAAAGATAATAATCTCAACAGAGCAAAGCCAAAAGCTGAACACAAGTTTAAAGAATTGCAACATTTTCCTAATTTAATGCATTGCACTTACAATATAGTACAATTCAATGAAAATATTTAATTTAATGCATTGGACATGGAGTGTACGAGTACCATCAAATTAAAATATATTCTTTAACAACATTGTCTCCTAAGAAGTTTAGAAAAGTTTTCACTTTTTGTTTTGCAAGGCAGGTCATGTGGAAGAACATGGATCAGAATATGACAAATCACAAACAGCAGAAGAAGAAAAAAAAACTAACAGCAGAAGAAAAAAAAAAGCAACAGAGTGCATCAAGACAGACCACTCTGTCAAAACAGAGCATGTTGTCCAGTGTATTGCAGCACCGAAAAAAAAACTAGACAGAGCAGCTCCAATTCTTAATGTCTTGAGCCGGCAACAATGGCTCGTGCATTCATCAATGTTGTGGGTAGCTTCTCAGTAACTTATGTAGAAATTGCCTACAAAATTCAATCTTTTATGTAAATCTTGAATAGCAGTAAAAAAGTTCCAGCAGATGGCACATTATAGTTCAACTGAAGGATTTCAAAATTAACCCTGAAGCATGGATACTAATTGTTCAACTATTTGGCAAATACTACAATAAAATTAGATCAAGAGCTTTATCCAATAACAGTCGTCAATAAGTTAGATAACAACAACATGGATACTAATTGTCAGACACGTTGGCCAGAAACGAGACACTTTTAGTTAATGTCAAAACCCTGTTAACATCAAAACGACACACAAGAAAACATAACACAAGCTTGATCAATCTCTTACTGCAACACCCACACACAAAAGCAGAGCAAATCAATGAAACCCAATACAAGAAAGCAACTCATTCTATTTCAGAATATAACCAAATACAGACCTGAAAAGCTCTTCCTATTTCAGAAATAGAATAGTAATGAAAACCATGAGTTTTGTTTGGTCTGGCGCATTGAAGGTACACCAATCAACATGGCAGGGGGTAATAATTCCATTGATTCCAGGCAAACAGAACTTGAGAAAGCTTAAACATGCATTTGGCTATAAATAATGTCTCCAAAACAGGCCACTAAAAAAATACTTTAAAGTCATTCTAAAGCAATAGTTTTTTGGTGGGAAACCTCAGAAGAGTATCACCCTTTAGCTTTTCTAACTAACATTTACCCCTTGACAACACAAAGAAAATGAAAAAAACTTGATATGATTAAACTGCAATAACAATAATAATAAGAAATAAATAAAATGACACTCCAATTAAGTACTGAGTGAAAAATGAAAAATGTTCACTAATGCCCATGGGATGAGATTTTTTTTAGATCAGCAACCAAGTTGTGTACCATCTAGTTAGCTACCCCCATGACATAAAAATCTAGCAGCTTTCAAAAGGTCCCAGAAGAGAGAAGAAAAGAGGAATATTCTATTAATAGAAGCAAAGATTTTCTTGTGTGTCCATTAGTCTAAGAATAACAAAACTCATTACTTTAGGTGAGATTGAGCCCAACCAAAAATACCATGCGCACTATTGGAGATAGTGATGGAATGAAGAAAAAACTTGCCTTCAATAACATCAATGAGTGTTAAGCACCCAGCCTTATGCACAGCTTGGAGAGTGTGAGTAAGAGCATCTGTAACAGTTGGTTTTTTTTCTTTCAATTTTTCCTATTCATAAGATAAAAAAATACTGTGAGCCAATCCTATCTAGTAAAGTAACAACTTGAAGTAGACAAACATAAAAAAGTAATAACCAAAAAGGAGAACAAAAAAAAGAGTAAAAACCATACTGAAAAAACACTAGACATGTCGGATACAATTCAGTATCACTGCACATGTTTATGTTCAGTTAAAACCTCAAAACTAGCATTTCATAGATTTTAACTAAAAGATAATCAGGGAAACCACTACAATATTATAAATAATCCTATTACATAGTAAATAGAGCATGTTTCACTTTACTTATAAGCAAAACTGGTAAGAGAAACCGTGAGCCTCCAGAAAAATGATTTCTCAGTCCCCTAGCAAGATTCCCAATAGCTTGTATAGCTTCAACTGCAACAACTATGTTCACATCCATAATAAGCTGCAAGCAAAAAGGTATACCTAAAAAATGAAGTTAGAAATTTCCAAAGCGGCTGATTTTGGAGGGAGGTTATGGAGACTGGATTATCTATACACAAATTTAATGGATTTTAAATTTCCTAATCACGTCAACGGTGTCTTAGTAGGAATTTTGATGAATCCATTCATATATATATGTTGCTCATTACTTATACATCGATATACAGTAAAACCGTACAACTACTCTTTATAATAAGAAGAATAAACAGAGACAAACAACGACAATAACATAACACAAAAAAGGAAGGGAGGGAGGCAAATCTTGTGAGTTTGGGTACGGGCATTAAACTATACATGTTAATATTACTAACACACAATCAATGAAAAACATATCTACAAAATTCAAACAAATATAAAGACCATGTCAAAAAAACACAAAATTTAAACCCTAAATCAAATGGGTACATTGAATTCCAACTCACCTTAGCCTGAAAACAAGTTGAATGTAAAGTTGGTCTCAACTTTCGTCCCCCAAACGCTTAGATCTGAAATTAGGATAGCTTTCAAGTCAGATTTCACCAAAACAGAACACCATCATCAAAAGATCTCATTAAACAATGAACAAGTTTCGAAATTTTGACTTACCCAGAGTTTGAAAACCAGAACAAGCCCTAGATCTGACAATTCACAAAACCATCTGTGTCAAATTTTGCCTAAATTATCAAAAACCTACTTTGTTGTTCGAAACTACTCGACTGTTCGGTCACTTGAGATCTCGTATGATAGAAGAGTTTTCGAGAAGAGAGAGAGAAAGACGAACCTTCTTCGCTGACAGTGAGAGAGAGACCTCTGCAAAGTTTGAAGCATATAATTTTTTTTACCAAATTTAAAGCGCAAAAGTTTTGGAGGCAGAGTGCGAAACTCTCTCCACACATATGCACGTGCAAAACATGTGTTTAGCCATGGTTTTAAACCGTTGGCAGTTCAAAACACGTTTGTGCCCAAGGTTTTAGCCCGTTGGCCATTATAGCCACAGTTTTTAGCTAATGAACCCACGGTTTTAAACCGTGGCCATGGGGTGGTGATTATTGCAACGGTTTTAAGCCGTTGGCAGTTCAAAACGCGTTTGTGCCCACGATTTTAGCCCGTTTTCCATTATAGCCACAGTTATTAGCCGTGGCAAATGAACCCACGGCTAAGAACCGTGGCCATCTACGTGTAACTAAAATGGCCTTTTGGTGTAGTGAACATTGTCTTGTTGAAGTTCCAGATCTACTTCTAGATCAATGACAGGTACAGAAACATGTACATTGTCAAAAACAGTAGTAGGAATCGAAACTGATTCATCCTCAAAGACACTGTCTCTTACATTATTTCTCCCCCCAAACTCAACATCCACAAAAAATGCTGCAGTACACGTTTAAAAAATAGACCTAATTGTGGGATCATAAAATTTGTAGCCCCTAGATCACTCTGAATAACTAATAAAGTAGCTGCTTACTGTCTTGGAGTCCAATTTGTTTTCATTTGGCCTATAAGGCCTAGCCATAGATGGACATACACAAATGTGAAAGTGCTTTAAACTAGGCTTTCGGCTTGTCCAAATTTCATAAGGAGTCTTGGCAGCTGCTTTAGTTGGTACTAAATTTAGGATATAAGCTGTTGTCTATGTTGCTTCTCCCCAGAGTGATTCTGGTAAGGAGTAGGTAAGGTAGAATGACTAATCATACTCCTTACCATGTCCTTAAGAGTTATGTTTCGTCTTTCAGCGATACCATTCATGCTAGGTGAACTTGGCATGGTGTACTGTGGGACGATTCCACATTCCTCTAGGAATTGAGCAAATGGCACTGGACGTTGTTCTCCTGAACCGTCATATCTGTTGTAGTACTCTCCACCACGATCGGATCTAACACACTTAATTTTCTTACCGAGTTGGTTTTCAACTTCAGTTATGTAAGATTTGAATACATCCAGTGACTCTGATTTCTCATGAATGAGATAAAGGTACCAATAACGTGAGTAGTCATAATTAATGAATGATATAAAGTATCGTTGACCATTCCAAGAAGCCTTAAGGAATGGTCCACAGATATCCGTATGTATCAATTCTAAGACTTCTGAAGATCTATTAGCACCTAATCTATTTTGTTTGGTATGTTTTCCCTTGATGCACTCAACACAGACATCTAAGTCTGAAAAGTCGAGTGAATCCAAAATGCCTTCTAACACAAGTCGTTCAATTCTAGACTTGGATATATGACCCAAACACTTGTGCCATAATTTTGATGAAATTTCTTTGTTTAGCTTACGTTTAGTACCCCGTGAATCTACATGCAAGGTTTCATTATATGATGCAATAGTATCAAGCAAATATAGGTTATCAAACATACTTAATGAACCAGTACCAACAATATTTGAATTCAATGAAAGACTAAACTGATTGTTTCCAAATGAACAATTATAACCATATTTGTCCAATAAAGAAACAGAAACCAAATTTCATCTAAAGGACGGTACAACAAAAGTGTCTTTCAAATCCAAATAAAAACGAGTTCTCAACAATAACCTAAAATGCCCTATTGCCTCAACATCCACCAATTTTTCATCGCCCACAAAAATGTATCTTTCAACATCATTTGGCTTTCGGTAGCTAAGGCAACCCTGCATAGAAACACTTATGTGAGTGGTAGCACGAAGATCTAACCACCAAGTTCTTCTAGACACTGAAGCTAAATTAACCTCAGAACAGACCAAAGTAAAAAATGTACCTTTGTTGGCACGCCAAGCATGATACTAACTACATTATTTTTTTACATGTCCTAGCTTTCAACAAAAGAAACTTCATCGATTTTCCTTCAGTTTGATTTGCTCTGGACCCTTAGCAGCTTCATTTTTCTTTCTTTTCTTGCCCTTATCCTTAGAGGTACTCGTCAGATGAGTACTTTCAAATCTCTCTTGCTTCAACTTTTCATCTTCTTGCACACAATATGAAATGAGCTCGTTAAGAGTCCATTTGTCCTTTTGACAGTTATAACTAACCTTAAACTGACTGAAATGTGCAGGAAGAGATATCAATACTAAATGCACGAGCATGTCACAAGATAACTCGAGTTTTAGTGCCTTAAGTTTTGAAGCAATGTGAGACATCTCCATGATGTACTCCCTTATGTTTTCCTTGCCTTTGTACTTCATTGAAATCAAGCTAGCAAACAACGTGCTTGTTTTAGCCTTATCATTTTTTGCAAAATGTTTTTCAATTTCGGCAAGGAAATCACTGGCCTTAGTTTCCCCTTCAGATATTGAGACTCTAAAGGCTTTCGAAATGTCGCGCTTAATGATCATTAGAGCGTTCCCACTTCTCAAAGTTCCTCCTTTCTTCAGAAGAACTTTCAGCCGAAAGAGTAGCGAGTTGATCTATCCTTAGTGAAAAGTCTTGATCCATGCAGCCAAGAACGATTAAGACGTTCTCTTTCCAATCCTTGAAGTTTGTCCCATTAAGCATGAGAATACTGTTTGCATAGGCAGATATTGAAGTAGCAGACATAATAGCTGTATAAAGAATTAACCTAATGAGCATGCATGTTCACATCATAATCTAAATAAACAATCTTTAAATTCAAATACGTATGGAATACATCTCAAGATACTTAGCACAACATTAATATCAAGCCTTTGGACAATAATATTAACTTGTAAATGGTACTCTTGGTGTGGTGATCAAATATTGACAATAACTCCTGTCAAACAATAAGTCTATCTTTGGATCAACTTATTATTCACATAGAAAACTTATAATTGTCACATATTTATCACTATAGGTGTGTATGCAATTCGGCCAAATATTATCCTTCCTTTGGGCCATCTAATATCCGCAAGAACTCACAAACATAAACATCTTAACATTCTCAATAAACTAATCTACATAAGAGAGGTCACTTTGGTGACATATTGTTTCAATTATTTCAATCAAATGTTAAAAAAACTAAATAAATCATTAGATGCATAAAAATAGCATTTGAATTTAAAATTTTAAAATAAATTGCCTTGAGAAAAATAAATAAATAAATAAATAAGAGACCTAAGTAATGTACATGATTTACTTGATTTAAGGTCCATTATTTAATTTCCTGAATTTTTTTTATTATCAGGGTGGCTCTGACATATTCTGTTGAGTGTAATTAGCCAAAACAGGATAGACCGATTCTCTGAACTGGACCAGGGTGACCCAACTGACCCAGCACGATCTGAACCTGTCCCAGCAACCCATCAGACCCAGACCCAACAGCCCATATCAAATATCAATATTTGATCTTTGATATTTCATTTTTAATCATTTTATGTGAAAAAAAACCTTGTAAAAACCTTGATTTTATGCAAAAAGTTCATCCCAAATTTCATAATCTCTCAAATAATCAATCATGGAGTAGGCTCTAATACCACCTATAAAAATAATTTTCTATAGATACAGTTGTATGCTCCATATTGAATCAATGAGAAGAGAACAATAAGAACAAAACGGAAGCGTACGTA